>CABFPE010000252.1:827825-842091 GCA_900660155.1 Hofstenia miamia
TATATATATATATATATATATATATATTTCATATATATATTCAAATATTCATTCAACTTCAGTTTATGTACTTTCTGGCCTAACCCTGAGAAGTTTAATTGCTAACTAGTTGTTGACCCGACCCAGTGGTCGACGCGAGTCTAGGACTGGCCATGTATACTGGCCACACTTGTCAATGAGCCCAGCCAAGCTTGAGCACCCCATTAGATATACAACGATCCCAAAACTAGCCTTCTTAAGGCAAGCAAAAATTGCAGTTCTGCCTGTTCATTTGATTATGCAGATTTTTCTTATTCCTTCAATCAATAAACCTTATTAATAGCCTATTTTAAAATGTTTATTAAATAATAGGAACGCTATGTAAAAAATTCTGAAAGCCCAATAATTTTAAAAGAATATCAATCTAAAACCAGCGTCATTGAAGGATTCTAAGCGACATGCCGAGCCAAGCCGAGCTTAAAAATGTCAGCTCGTTGACAAGTTTAATGCTGGCACCCTTGATTCTGGAAATGATACCCGTGAAATATTGGCCTATATCAAGTCACGATTAAAAAATACCGGTTTCAATGCTATAATCTGAATTGTATGCCAAGTTATGAAAATGTCAAGCAACAACGGCTGCAGTTGAGAGATGTTTCTCTATTTTGAGAATTTATGTGCTGTTATTATCATTTAGTGACGCAGTTGCTTTGAAAATTTACTTTTTCTCAGCAATGGAAAAACGTTTTTTGTTTCTTAAATGGATCAATTTGAAAAATAGATGATTATATTTTAGGACATGCTTAACTAAATTCCGTCATATTTTGTCATAAAAATAAGGTCATATTTTTTTTTCAAATCATATTTCTGGTTACCCTAATATATTATTCGGCATCCGATAAATTATCCGGTATTCGGCAGTGACATTATCCGGAGTTATCCGATATATTCAATTCACTATCTTGATCCTATTCCTAGTGGGGAAGGAGCAAAATTTACAGATGTCGTGAATTATACTCACACGCTGCTCTCAAAAACTGCTGACTTAAGTCAAAATGCACGCTTTCAAAGGACTGTTCGGACCAACAGTCCAATCCTGTCTGCCAACGGCGTCAAAATTTTTCAACGTGAAAATATATCGTGTGAATTTTTTGGCGTAACCGGAATAGGCGGCTTGTCATACGCTCTCTTAAAATTTTCATTTTCTGAACGTCTTTAGAAAAACATGAATTAATGACGTCATTGAGTGGAACTAGATCCAGTATCGGAGTATCATTGGCCTTTTTAAAGATAGGAGGATATATTGTGTTGCCGAATTTCTTTGCTTGAGATAAATCTTTACCTGAGTAGATAAAGGATGGTTATAACGTTCGAGGTTGATTTTTCTTTTCCAAATAGCTTTTTGGAACATCCCAACAGCTTGCAAGGATGTGAGTAAGAGTGCGACATGAGTCCCAGCATAATATTTGTAGCTTAAGGTCCATGGAGCACGTGTACAGAGTCAAGGCTTCTGTATCATTGGTAAGCGTGAGGATATTCCATAGGGTAAGTACGTTTCTATAATATCCTTGACAATGTCTAAAATGAAAGTTCCTTTGACACCAGAATCTTTAATGTGATGTACACCGGCTGCGGTACGATGATTTTCGATGTTAAAAAATGATGATTGCAGTCAGACGTGGATAAATTTACATATCTACCATTAGGTGAAGCAAAAGAAAATCTATCTACTGAGCCTGGAACTTGTCTTTTTTTCTCCAGCACAACCGACGAACAGTTTTTCTTTAGTCTGAGGAAGATGCGATGTTTAGTAAATTAACGTGCATTCTGTTTGCTGATCATGTATGCGGCTTTCCACGCCCAAGAACCAGAAAACAATGCGAACACAATTTCATCGCTTCAATCTAACCTGATTAATCCAATTAGCTTTGTAATAAGTACTATGAATCAGATTTTCTCACTTCCTAGAATTATCCATTGTTTTATTACTAATATTATTAAGAAGTAGTATAATATTAATCCAATTAGCTATGTAATACATCTAAGTACTAAAATTAGATTATTCAATAGTTTTTTTAGTTTTTGTTTTAATCAACTTCTACAAGTCTACTCTCATTCATGCAGCAATAATATTTTAAGTTCTCAATTCCTTCGACCAAAAGTGGATTCAGGAACACCGTGTATTACTGAATTAGAATTAATACGTGCACGTTATCATTGTTAATAGAAACTTTAGTGGACCCGTTAATAATTCTCTAAGGAAATCTTCAATAGTTGAAGAGAATAGGTAATTGCAGCATAACATTTCCGAGTATGTTTACATTGGAAAATCCTTGTTTGTAAAAATTGGTAATAAAATTTGATAGAAGTTTTAGCTGCCCTACATTGGACATAGAATTGAAGTTTTACTTAGTACTTGGCAAAGGAACATTAAAACGTTGTTCTCATTCAAATAGCTGAAGTTTTGTTTATTAAAATTTTGCTATTGAACGTCACCACTTCACTTTACTATACGCACATAATCTGTCAATTATGTTAGATTTTTCCACTCGAATTGCAAAATCACACTGCATTTAAAGCAAACATTGTTAGTTTACATTTAAATTGTTTAAAAAACTTCAATCTTGTGTTTTAGAACAATCTGCCTATGCCACCAGATGCAGATCCTGCGGAAGTAAGCCTGAAGTACAGAGCTGCACTTTCTAAAAGTTTGGCACTTTTGATTCTGGGCGTGTTCACTTGGAGTTGTCATCTTATGTTCACTGCAATAAAACGTCCTTTCTTTTTTTACGCATATGTGTTACTTGTTCAGGTATGTATCTTGTGTTTTTAAAAACATTTGCTAAACCTAACGAAAATCCATAAACTTTCTTATATTTTCATGCTAATTAAAGTTTAATGTGAATACAGGTATATATTTGACAGGTTTTCATTTGTTTGAATGTCACTCATATTTCAATTTCTTGATTTTAATATAAAAATATTTGAATCCAATATCTTGAAAACTCTTATAATAAATCACATAAACTTTGGCATTAGACTAATTTGTACTGCAATTTCATTAGAATTTAATTATGCACATAATTTAAAATTTTTATATAAATGCATTTTAAGTGTTAAGAAATGAAAAAAAGGAGATGAAAAGCTAAAGGCGTTAGAAAGACACCATGGAAAGGAAGAATTGAGAATATATTTTTAGGACGACGCAATGTTGAATCTAGTATTTAATGCAGCATTGTAGCATTTGAATTATGCCATCAAGACAATGTAAAATTATATTTATGACATAACTATATTTAGTGATTTTAAGTAAAATATTAATACTCGATAAGAAAGCTTAATGCTTCTGTTTTTTATTTTAAACTTACAAGTTGCTACGAATAGTGATAGATTTTCAAAGAACTGTACGTTGTTAGCAGTTAACTTATCATTTACTGCTAAGTTGCTGCCTAAACTGTGTAGGGAAATTATACATTTCTCTAATTGACCAATTCAGTTTATTCTGTAGTCGTTTGCGATTAATAGTTCCACTATCTAATAGAATTTCACAAGCATATATGTACTGGCTAACTACATATGAGTGGATTAAATTAATATCCTTTGTAATGCTTCTTTTAAAATATGTACATTTTGTATTCTTATTGCCATTTTATAAAGCTTCTTATTAATGAATGTTTTAAACTTAAGGTTTTTATCAATTTATACGCCTAGGCAGAATTCAGCACTTTGCCATTAGCAATATTCAGGCCAGGGTCCGGTCCGGGCGCGTTATATTCAAAAACATTATAACATTTTGTAAATAAAAAATTAAACATATAATTAAAAATATTAAACTTAAATCATTTTTCCATCAATTGCATTTTTAACAATAAAATTTAATTGTGATGACATTAAAAGTTATCGGCTTCAAATATGGATATGTCCACTGCTGGAAAAGGTTCTTAGTGACCATTTTTAAATTGTTAATAGTCGTATTACAGTTTTAAAAATAAATATATGGTGTGTCTAATAAGTTCCCGGACTGTTAGTATATCTCTTTCAAAACATAAAAATAATCCACAAAAAACATTTATTTACAATCAATAATCACCATGGGACTCAATAACACTTTCACAGTACCTAAAAAGTTTTTCAAATTCAGAATGATAGCGTTCAAGTGATACCTGCTGCATTGCCTGCAGCGAATGCTGAACCATCTCATCGCCAATTGCAAAATGATGATTTCGAAATGATTTTTTAAGAATTTTGTTAACCCATCGATCACAGAGATTTACGTCTGGGCTGTATGGTGCTTGTCTTACAAGTATTGTTTACGAAGTTCGAAAATATTGGCAGTAGACGCAACTGTATGGCATCAAGCATTGTCATGCTGCCACCATAAAGAAGATAATTTTGTTGGTCGACATTGTAACTTGCGCCAAAGCTCACCAGTCTTTCGCACAAACTTAATATAGCGCTCAGAGTTCACCGTAACTCCTGGATTAACTCCATCAATAGAAACCTCTTTATCAGGTATAAATGCCACAAAGAGCAAAACTTTTCGATTGGCCTGGAGAAAGCCATACCATGTTCTGAGCTTTGGTGTTTGGCGTTTGGTAGAGCGCCCATGTCTCGTTCTCTGTACACGAAACTTTGCACCAATCTTCAAATGAATTGTTACGATAGCGATTCAACATTTCTTGTGCACATTGAGTACGAGCTTGTTTGTTTGCTTGTGTCAAATCGTGAGGAACCCAACGGGAGCAGACCTTACGACGACCAAGAAAAGTAGTCAAGATGTTTCTTATGCTGTCTTTGTTACAGTCTAACTCCACGGAATGCATTCTCAGGCTCAGGTGTGGATCGGCTTCAAGAAGCTGTTTTACTCGAGCAACATTTTCAGCTGTCGCCGATGAAATGGGGCGTCCACACGCTGATCATCATCCATCGAAAGTTTTCATTGGCTGAATCATTTCCACCATTCAAACACTGTTGTACGTGAAGGCGGATTATCCACACCTGATTCAAGCAGTTGCTGGTATATTGTTGTAGCTGAGAGACCTCGTTTGTATTCGATGAAAATGTAACTGCGAAATTTTCTTTAGATAGCATTTTATGAATTTGTATTGAAAAATGAAATGCTCACAAAATGAAAAAGCACAATATTAGATGTTGCAATTTGTTGTTATTACTGCTCAATAATATACTAACTTACACTTGGATTAAATTACATTTTAACTAAATATTATAAAAGTTACAGTATCAGTCCGGGAACTAATTAGACACACCATACATATGTTTATGGTATATAATATAAAAATGCTACGAACTTATGCAGCATTTCCATCGCAGGTATACTAATAGACCCCAGTGTATTATCTAAATAAGTATAAATTAAATTGATTGGCGCTTACTATTACTCAGACAATTCTTGAGTTAATTGCAATTATTTACTTTTTGATGTATAATCAGTCAATTGAATATAATGATTGATATAAAATTTTAATGTAAGAGAATCTATAATGCATATTTATTAAAAAAAATTTTGAACAATTGTAGACCCATTGTGCAGAAAGTTCTGATCCGGCCTGTTACAACCCTGCGCCTAGGTAATTAAATTAATCTACCTGGTCAATCTGTTGCAATCCTATGTTTAGTTTCAACGTATTAGTGATTAATTTTAAGGATTCATTCGCAAAGATAATGATTCAGCGTGTATTCCTACATAATAGTCCCTTAAATTTCTATAATGTCTTCTTCCAGATTTTTCACTGCAATAATAGGTGACTGAGGACTATTTATTAGGCAGGTGTGATCTGCATATTGGTAAATATTGTAGAATAAGTTTTGCAAGATATGGCATTTATATATGGCAAACAATAGTACTGTTTCATGTATTACCCCAGTGTTTTTTGTCATAAAACGTTTAATTATTCAAGTACTTCTATCTGAAAACCCATACTATTTTAGCTTCTTTATCAGTAATCAATGTTCAGACTGTCAAAAGCCTTGCTAAGGTCCAATAAGGCCATGGTTGTACAAATATTTTTTTTCTCAGTTAAGACGTATCCTTTTAACAATTGAAAGCAATGCATCTGTTGTGGAGTATCCAGGCCGAAATCCATATTGCTTGTGTCACAGAATGTTATTTTATTGTAAAAATTCATAAATTTGGTTAAAAAACATCTTTTCGGATGTTTTTAAAAACGGATTGGTAATAGCAATCGGGCGGGAATTTTGTGCACACAGCGGATCACTTTTTTCATAAATCGGGCTGATATAAGATTGCTTAAAAATATAATAATAATAATAGTAATAATAAAAATAATATATTGTACCAACAAAGTGGTGTATACATATGAAGTAAATTTACAATAAATTTACAGAGAAAAATCTGAGCAAAGTTAGAGTAACGAGTGACAGAAGGGGCAACTGCAGAATGGGAAGAAATCCTATTTATATTGAACACCAAATTAAGATAAGAAAGAAAGAAGAAATGTGAGGAGTAACATACAATGCCATTACAAGATCATTAAAAGAATTCAAACAGATACCACGTTCGACAAAAATGTTAGCAGTACGTTCAACAGTGACAATAATCTAATTAGTCAACAAAGATTAGTAATGAAGTTAAACTTAACACAATTGCAAAATTCCATTGAAGGCTTTTCCTGCGACCAGAATGAATTTTGGGCTTGCATAACAGGCTCATGTAGAAGCTTGTGGACTTCAGTTTACTAAATGCTACCTTGCTTAGTACATTCTATTCAAAGAGAATGTGAGAAAATCAGTTGAGCAAATAGTTTACAAATCGCTGCTTCTCGAAGAAGTTTAATTTTTCCACCAGGATTTTTTGTATATCTCGATAATAACTTGGATTTGCTGACGCAGGTCATTGACATTTTGGAACCCCATGAAAACCAACATGGGCAACATGAAAAAAACAAATTTGGCAAATCGGTTGCAAAATTCTACCCAACAGTATCAGTAGACTCTACAAGGGAATTTTGGTAGACGACCAAAGAATTTAATGTTACAACAGTTATTTCATATCTTTCTTCAGAATCAATCAACAAATATTGTTGCACAGTTTTATTGTATGTATTATACATATTTTAGAGGCCTGATTACATTATATATGTTCGGCGGTTGGATGTACATGTGCATGCACTGTCTTCATTGCAAAGCAAGTTCACTTCAAAAGACATTCTTATTATCGACACAGACCCTAAAAGAGTTCTCCTCCTTGTTCTCATGCCTTTCATTCCAAAGTGAAGGTAAGCGATAAGAAATGTAGCCTTACATAGAATGGATGATATTTTGATGATGTTGAACATGTTTCATATCACGATGCAGAAATGATCCTTAAAAATAATAGACTTACATGTATTTCTAGATGTATTACCAAATGCATTTTAGTCTGATATTGGCTCTATGTGCTAGGGAGATAATTATTTTCTAAGGGTGATTTGATCCGGAAATAATAATGTGGATTCTTGCCTACTAGCAAGGTTGGCAAGGGTAAGTCCATCGGCATTACAAAAGGTGAACTTAACCAAAGTATAGTAGCAGAGTAAGAAACTCAAAGACTATAGGTAAGAGTCAAGAGCTAAACAGGTAAAAGGCAATATTACATTAAGTCATAAAAGGAAGCTCTAAAAAGATGAAGGAAATTTGGTGAAGTTCCAATATGATTCTTGTAAAACATATTGTTAAAAGGAGGATCAGAGATAGAGACTGATCATGCGAAAAATAGTTCAGACAAGAAGATGAGGTGATGACAACATCAAAATTGAATGAGGCTCAGAAGAAGATGAGGAAATGAGGTAAATGCGGTTGTTTGAAGATGTTCACAAGTCTTTATGTTTATGGGGAACTAGCACTACCGTTGGAGGAATGTGTACTCAATTTTCAGATGATGGTAGTGGGAAGAATATTCCTGATTCAATAGCCAAGGGAAGGCAGTGAGGCAAACTACTTCAGATCAGTAAGATACATGAAAACTTATTCACCTCATGGACGTCAAGCAGGCTACCATGCTACCTAAAGGAGAGCAGGTTCATTCCAAAAGAACAGAAAGATGTTGACATCATAAAAAATATGCTAACAATATGCAATATCACTATGTGTATTTAATGTTAAGAGAAGCTACCTGCCAAATTTCAAAGCGATTTGATCATTATTAAGGAAAATAAGTATTGTTGCAATTTTGCACCCTTCCCGATCAACGACTTATGTGAAAAAGTCCTATAGAAATTATTTTAATCCCAATGACAAAAAACAAATGAAGGCAAGAATAAGCATATTTTAAAGAGTAGTGGTGCGATTGGGAAATGCTCATTAGAGAGTGACATCGGGTACTCGATTGTGCCCACCCAATTTGGAGTAGGGTTCGGGCCCCCTATTGTCGTAGATGTCAATAATGTTTAGTTTGTCAACCACCATTCGATTTGAGAAAGGTGTACAAAGTAATACCAATGAATTACTATGATTACCTAATCCAAAAATGATTAATGTTAATCACCATTTGATTGGATGGCAATCCAAAACACGCAATTTTACGAATCGAAGTTTTTGCTTCATTTCAGTTTGAGTAGGGTGGGTTTCATGTAGTGAATTCTCTGATAGGGTCGAATTAGGGTCAATGTTCAATATCTAGCCTATATTGAAAATTTATAGATGTAAACCAGTTCAAAGAAGATGTTGCTGAGTGAAGTAGAGAGGATAAGGCAAGTGAAAAATCTGGGTAGGCTCATTTTTGGAAAATACTGGTGGAATGCAAAACATTTTAACAGAGAAGAATGAAATAATTTGATATAATGCAAAGTCAATGAGAGAAAAAGAAACATTGATAAATCAGTACAGGAACAAGCAATTAGGATAAATTGAAAAGAAGGACGTAAAGAAAACTGAGGGTTATGTAGACTATCTAAAAGAAGGTTGTGAGAAATTACAACATAACGAGTGCATAATTAGGTTAGACAAGGATTGCAAAGTGGGGAGAGACATTAAAACTGATGAGTTTTACTATCTGAAAAAATAAATATAAAGTAAAGCATGGATACAAATTTAGATACACACTCTATTTTATCTAACTAGAATCACTCTATTAGATGTCTCTATGGTTCGCACTGTTTAGATTATACTAGATATAACTAAATAAAATGTGTAAAAATTTTTACAGATGGGCTTCTATTATAATAGTGGACTTCTGCTTAAAATGAAAAATTGAGTGGCCACTAAATAAAATAGTATGCTTCTAAAAGAGAAAATTAATGAAATAAATGCGGTGTCTAGTGAGAAATCTTTGATGAGAGCAGTGAATAACGTACGCGCTATTTTTAATAAGGTGATGTCGTAAGGAAACTCAACGTCAAATGTGGATATTAATTCAAAAAAATATTGAATTGCAAGCGTACGTAATTCGAATTGAGTTTATCATAATTAAATTTTACGTTCGAAGGTTTTTTCTTTGATGCATTAAATGTTTATTTAAAATTTGTCATTGGCTTAAAATCAAGTATACATTTTTTCTAATTAATTGCTTGCTCTTAATTTGTCTCTGACAATTTCGTATAGTACTATTAATTTAAATTTTCTTAACGCATTTGTCATTCAATTTCACGCTCTGCACGCGTTGCTTTGCAAAATTTTGAAAATTTCATGTTTGAAAAATGTTTATTTGATTAAAAATCATTTACAGTACTAGAGTAAGTAAAAATTATGTATGTAGTTTATATTTTAATTAAGCTATGGTTCGTGGTAGGATAATAATGACGCAAATACCCACAATTTGTTAATAGAGTATATCTCAAATAAAAAAAGTGGCCACTTTTCAAAATTTGACAATCATTAGATTTCACACTATGTTAATTAATAGTTCACAATATTGCCAAATACTTAAGAAATTTGTACCATACGCAACCTGCTTAAATCCCGATTCATGGATCTTAGAACAAGATGGAGCAACCCCTCATACCTCAAAATCGAAAAGAAAAGAATATTTTACCAATTATAATATTCAAGTTATGCAATGGACACCGAATTTGCCAGATCTGGTACACATAAACAACGTGGGGCAGATTGTGAAGGAATTTGTGGAGAAAAAAATCCCACACATCTGAGAAAATTAAAGAGTTACATCCTTGAATCGCAAAACCAAATAACTCAAGAAGTTAGAGTCCGTTTAATGGATTCAGTTTCAAGACGTTTATGTGCGCGTCCCGCTTTGCATGGCAAACTTGTCAAATAACTTTGTCACCAGGTTACAAGCTGAAACAATTATATTTTCAAATATATTTTTAAGCCTCTATTTGTCTTTCGTTTGTTATCAAATATATGTTTATAATGTGGCCACTTTTTTGACTTGAGCTATAATATCGTTTTTTGAGAAAAATACAATAAAATATGACTTTCTAACTAAAATATAATGAGGAGGAATTCTCTCATGTGAAAATTTTAGGATTAAAATATTTTTAATCCACAGTCATGTAGAGATTTTGATACAGAAAAGAGGTGTTTCCCCAATAAAAAATTTGTTCACAATGTGAAAGGTAGCTGCGGATCCTTTTCATGTAACCTTTCTCACAAACATAACATTATTGTTTATTGTTAGAGTTTAAGAAGTCATGTCATGACAGTAGAGTATCTTCAGGTCATTGGTGATTATCCTATCTAAGCTATTACTAAGATAAATGAGGGAGAGCATAGAGTTATTAGTATTTTGATAACTTGTGTAAATTTTACAATCTTCAAGAATGCTTTAAATTTTCTCAAATTAAAAAAGTTGAATTGTGCACTAAAATTAATTAAAATGTACCATCATTATATAGAATGTAGTTAATAATATTTAATTGAATTCCTATCGTCGGAAACTTCATTTTCAATATTGATGTGGCTCAAAGCTGGCCACAACTAAGAATTTTGAAATTAAATAGGCCATTGATCAGTCAGTTTCTATCTGATTTTAGATAGAATAATAGAGCTTCACGAATTTCTTCGATTGCGTATGCTTTTAAAAATTTTCGATTTTTAAATATGCCTAAAACTCCACATGTCTTTGAACTTCTTCATACCTGGCTAAGAATAATCTTAGAATAGAGACATGCCTCCTCAAGCACTTTCGAATGTATTGTCCACTATCTCTCTAAATCTCATTGTCATTGAGAATATGTGGAAAACACGGCCATTCCGTAACCAAAATATTCAAAATGTAGATGATTTCTGGAGGTGCAGAGATGGACATTTCGAATATTGTTTTTTTTAATATACTATTTTGTATATTTATAATAGTCGTGATTGTAATATACACAGAACAATATTAATATGGAGCAATATTACAAATAAAAAATATAAACAATTTGAAATACCCACTAACAACAATTATAGACTAGTTTTTACATTGTATTTTACCATCATAGGTTTGTCGTGCTAAATTACTCACCTTCTACTGGTGTCGATTCAAAATCTTTACAGAACGATTTGAAAGGACAATTTTTTACAATTAACTAAACCTAAAATGTCATACATATATTACCAAAGAGATCGCCTTGTATATTACAAATACTAAAAATATTGAATTTATGATAATTTTTTTGTTTGTTTATTAACTTTGATCTAATTTCGTTCTTTATTTAAATTGATTCTGCAATTATTGGTTAATTACAGAAAAAAATTTCGAAATATTTTTAAAAACTAATTACCCAATAATTGTATAACATATATAAATAACGAAATTAGATCAAAGTTAATGACTAAACAGAAAAATTATTATACTATCAATATTTTTTAGTAGACGTACGTAATTGTCTTTCAAAATTTGTTTAATCAAAACCGGTTTAATATATATATATATATATATATATATATATAATCATTGTAGCATTCCATATCCATCTAATCATTATTTGCTAATAGGCTGTTTGAGAATGTTTTACATGCCAGGTTTTAAGAAAAGACGATGTTAATAAATTTATAAGATTACCGAGGTTAATTTTGTGTGTGTGCCTACTGAACAAGTGTTGTTGCTGACATCGCAGAGCGGCGAAGTAGGGCTCTAAGGTTGACGTGCGTTTATTCAATAGATATAAACAAAGAATTGAATTTCAACAGACAGAATATTGTCTCTCATATTTACTGCATTAAATGTAAAATGTTTTCTTAAACATTTTAAGTGTGTCGCAAGAAATCATACAGGGAAAAATAGATTTAATTAAAATGTGTTTTCTGCTGCATTTTAGTAACAAAAACACAGTTTCTCGAGGTAATTCACAACATTCACTTAAGGAAATAGAAGTCTCAGCCTTAATGAGATTACAATGAATGGGCTTTTCTTATAATATGGCTGATAATATACAATATTTCAATGTTCTTTTATAAGATTAACTTTACATTAGTTTAATCAGAAGGCATTAATATTTTTTCTTAACTTCAAAATATTGCAGATATTCTGTGTTTAAGAGCAAAGATGTGTGTGCTGTGGTTCGATTAGGTCATCTCGAACACACCTGCCTATTGCTTTATAGAAAAATTTTCGTTATGTTCAAGACCCTTTGAAATCAATTTTATTCACTTTTAACCGAAAATTAAGGCATGTGTCATTTACCGTATATTTCCATGCTTTTCAAAGTATTTTAAGAGTTCTGCATAAAATATAAATTTTTTTAATGCTTTAATACTTACATTACATATTTAACAACATTGTTAGCACTAGAGCAGCGATTACTTCTTAAGAATAAATTTACATACCATGTTTCAAATGCAAAAATTATGAAATAGAAAAAAAATCTTCACAAATAGCAAATTCAATGAGATTATCTAAACATGATGGGAAGCATATGTACCTGCTAGGATTTTTACTGAATGAACAATTAATCAAACAAAAAATGCTTAAAGGTCATTTTGAACTATTGTCTCTCTTCTAGTGTTAAGTTGAATTTACATAACATATATTTGTTTCCATAGATCCCAAATTCCTTTCAAAATTGTTTTTGCTGAGCCCATCTTGTTTCAATTAATGTGAATTCAGAACTTAGTCCTTAGGGTACCTAGGTGTATATATCTTGCAAAAAAAACAAATCTGTTAGTGAACTGATATTGAAGCGTTTACTTAGGTAACTGCTAGCACTTTGGGGTTGCTGCTGTTCGTGGCTTCCAAGCAACAAGTCCAATTTGAAAAAGACAACGATAACTATAGCGCCACCTATCCGGCAACTGCTCTTTCACGAGCGCAATCTACCGATCTGAGAAACAATTCTATAATTCATTTGCTGCCTGATCCCTTGGCCACTCTTCCCCACCGATCAGCATCTCTGAATCTCCTCCCGATCCCGCAAAAAAGCTCTATGACTCGAATCAACTCGATGCCACTTCATCAACTCATTGATCCTACGGGTAAGTGAACACTGATAACACACGTTATATTGTTATATGCGGCCATTTTCATACTACCAAAGAAATGACTGACAAATTTGCAATATATACGATTAAAGGTAAATGGTCTTACATAATATTTAGTGTTTATGAATCATGAAAACTCAAAGCTTTTCTTTGAAAATAGAAATTAAGTAGAATGTCTTGCAGATACTTCAATAACAAGTACAAGATTAATTGAATCATAAAGTGTTTGTATTCGAACAAAGCATGTATTGGTTCTCTTAAACATCACAAAGTCTATAAAAGGATTTTAAATGAATATATCCGTGCATTGTATATGCTTTATTTCAATATTCTTTTGTTTATTAATATATTTGACATTAACATTTTAGCGACAAACGAAATCATTAGAAAATCATTTGAAATGCTAATTAATTGTCTATGCAGTTTCAAATAACTAATTAACAAGTAGATAAATAACAGACAGCGCGGTTCTAGTGGTAAATTTAACGTTTGACTCAACACGTTTTTTGCTATGAAAGCAGTCCATCACGAAATTTATGACAAAACAATAAATCACGTTTTTATTTTACACCTCTTCCTAATTAAAATTGAGTGAAATTTTTGATATTGTGTTCCGTTGTAACAAAAATTCAGTTGAAAAGTGAATTGTAAAAATTTTAAGAGATATTTTCTAACGTGAGGAGTAAATTGGTTTCTAGACGCTTTTGCTATACTTAGAGTAGATAATACATTTCATTAGCAGCACTCGATACTATTAAAATTGAGATAAGCAGCATCTAAACAACATTATCACGATCAATACTACATGTTATTAAAATAGAAGCACAAATTTTAATGATTTTAATGGATTAACTAATTCCAAGCGAATTTTATCTAAGTTAACATTATATATATATATATATATATATAT
>CABFPE010000252.1:843419-874823 GCA_900660155.1 Hofstenia miamia
TATATATATATATATATATATATATATATATTTGGCATACATGTGTATGTTTTGATGGATATACAGCTAATACACTTTGGGTAATCTATAGCCAAAAAGGAATCTAAGTTGAAAATTTAATGTAATTCTTTCCACAACCTTTGAAATTTATTTCAATTGTTAGACAAGAGAAGTCGGACAGAATTGCTTTTTTGTGTCCCGTGAAGTCATTTATTCTTCAGACAAATTCTTGTTGAAATTCTTTGTCTACGAAAATGAGACTGGTATGCTTAGCATTAATTACAAAATACATTTGTTTTCTTCACTTTTCTTTTTAATTTAACACTGTCTGTCTGTCAAAATATCGAATTAAAATGTCCAGCATTTCTAAATTATTGTTTGTTTGTATGCTAGATTAACGTTTCTTAATCTCCAAAAAATGTCTTTAGTCCTACAGTATTGCTACTATCATAGACTAGTAGTCTCTGCTACTATTGTTCATAGTTATCTGAAAATCATTTCTCAACATAATATTAGAGCAAAGCAGCATTTCTGTGCTTTAATTTCTAATACTATATTAGATACTTTTTTTCAAAATGAGACCCATAATATAATTTTTTCTGTTCATTAAAAATTGAATGCTCACTAAAAGAAATTTTTCTACTGTTAAAAGTTTCAAAGAATTTATCATTAATTAAAATTTTATAATTTACTTTGAGATATAAACTCAATTGCCAATGTATAAACCAGAACAAAACTAATTTTTTTAGCTGTTTGTTCTTGAGGTCTTAAAAGTCATTTTGTTATATTGGTATATTGTCTGACACTCCAATTGAAAAGTATATTACTTTCAGGGGTGTTCTTACTTATATTTCAATGGGAATTTTTATTAAATACAAGAAAGGCAAGTTGTTGCAAAAATTTAATAATGGTTGGTATTACTCACTGTTAAAATTAAGATCAATGGTCGCAGTATCAGTTCGCCAATTGTGAGTTTATACACTTTGATATATTTGTTTGGATTGCATGCATTTATATAGATATTCGACTGTTTTAAATATTTAGCATGAGAAGATTATAAATAGATAGTAAATATGGTATACACTCACTGCTTTGTGTAGAGTGCACATAAATGTAATAAGTAAATTTTTAAGGTCTATTCTTGTTTGAAATATATATATATATGTAATCAAAATTCATTTACAACATAATTGACATTTCTAAAAAAATTTACTTGTAATAAAAATGTTGATGTTACAGCTTTTGTCGTTGTAGTTACAACTGTTTACTTAAGTGTCTTTATGTGGTAAACAAATGTATTAGCATTAATTTAGAAAAACTAAAAGTTAGGTTAGGTGTCAACATAAAAAATTTTACTGAATTTTTTCTATTGGTTGATTAATTTTTTTGCATTATTATATTTGAACAAAATAGGGATTTTTCAATCTGTGCCGAAGGCTTTCCAGATTTTCCAAAATAATTTGAAGAAGATACCCTTTTCATTGACTTATTTAAGAGAATTTGAATTCATTTCTTCGCTATTTAGGGCCAAATCAGCCATTCATGCCACCAACCAACACCTTGGGTCATCAGATGTCTGCCACGTCCGAGACTCATCTTCGCAATTACAGATCGCCCAGCATTCACAGCAACGGTGGAATGCTTTAGCTATTTTTGTCATTGTCTTTTGTATTTGGGAAGCATGCAAAAGTTCATTTTATTGTCAAAATTGTAAATGCAATTCTATTATTCTGTTAAGTTTTAAGATTTTGTATTTAACATTCATGTTAGCCATCATTTAATGATGTCATACTAAATTACATGTTTTCGTATTTTCTTAATTTTTGTTCACATTGATGGCATGTATTTTTATAGAAAAGCATCTACAAAGTGAGCTGTATTGGATGAAAGCAGATGTCTTTTGAGCCATTAAATAGTAAATTAAGTAACCACAAAACTGTAAGCATTTTAATTAATTTTAATATTTCAACTTTTTACAGTGAACGTTTATAAATTTTCTTACCACTAAGATTGCTAATTAACAGAAATAATAAATGCAGCAATAACGATTTATTTTCATTATAAATGTGATATTTCTATGTGTGCATTTTTGAAATAGATTCACTTGGACACCACTAAATTTTGATTGACTTATATATCATACGCATGCCATGGTGGGTAATGACCTATTAACAGCTATCAGCATTATACAGCAAATTGGAACAATTTGAGGTGCCCGGCTTGTTCATAACTGTTTTGAATTTTTTAATAACCATAGGTTAATCTGGAATGTCATCTGAATAAATTCATCTTAATAAAATAATTAATGCTTTCTCTTCAAGGACTTTGTTATGATTATGTCTAACACCTCTACAAAATACAGGAAAATGTGATGTTAGAGATTCGAACTATACAGCAAAATATCTAGTTCACTGATTATTTTCTCATACCCTAAAAGAAATCATCCCCAAGAGAACATGCTACGCAACAGAGTGCCTGCGTGAACGAAGCCTAAGAACAATCTTTAAGCCAAAGCTGCAGGCGTGCAGTGCCAAACCAAGTAGTAATCATTAATCAGCAGTGCTTAGAGTTTGATGAGAGGAACAATATTCTCATAAATTCTTCATTGAACTTTTAGCTTGTACAGAAAAAAATGAATTTTCAGGCATTAAAATTAGCATCTTTCAAAATATATTCACATATAGACTAGAAAGATTTTATATGGCAATCAATAGACTTAAGCTATTTATTAGTGCAGCGTTAAGTTTCATCCAGAAATGAACATGAGCGGATCAGGGCAGAGCAAGGCCTGGTTTGGCGAAGGTATTGCTAAAAATGTGAAGAGCTTTAGAAAATCCTAACTGTGCACACAAGTCAAGACAAATTCAATGAATGTTGCATAAAAAATATTGTGAAAAATTTACTAACATTTTGAAATTTAACATTATTACAATATACTTTACTAAAACTTAATTTAATATTTCCAGTCTTCGTGTGTAGATTTTATAATAAGTTTGCAACATATCCAACTTTGGTATAACAAACCAAAAAATCAAAGAAATGTTTTGGCAAGGATCTTAGAAATGGGCCTACAATAGGATGAAATAGCATTACTTAAATGTGTGGGGTGGAATTCATGCTAGGCCCTGCTAGCAACGAAATTGTCTGCCCATTCCAATCCCTGGTTTCATTTGGGGAATGACTTTAACATTCCCTTGGCTATAGCAATAAATATTTCGATTCTTAACCCATTTCAAGCGAACAAAATGAAATTTTATTTATCTGCAACGATGTAACACACAATATCTTTGCTTTCATCATTATATTTGATAGAGAAAAAATGCGTTAAGTTGAAAGGTTGTAATAATCTTTCTTATGAACACATATAAAATCGTTGCCACAAAATATTTTAGAAAGTCCGTGCCGAACCGTCCCTTGCCTAAAACCCGCCGTGCCGTGCATATAGAAATCAGGCACGGTTGCTCCAAGCCTCCCGAACATTTTTAAGTATGTTTCAGGGCAGATACCTTAAAATATTTTAGTTGTCTATCTGTAAGTTAGATGCAATTTTCTGATTTATTTTCATAAAATTCTAATTCTACTTTTACACTTATTTTATTCTTGCCAATATCATGAGGTATAGAAAAACGTCTCCAATCACAATATTAAAAATGTGAATATAACATGCTTAGGTAGTCTCAAAGAAGTAACAGTGGAAACAATGAAAATTCCACAATCCAACATTCCACTGGAACAATGTTAAATAACAATGCTATAGACAATTTGGTGTCATAATTGTTAATACTTTTTTAATAAAATCTTGAACAAAAAATTTGAATTATATTCAGGACCTTAGTTTTTAACTTTTTTTGAATATTTTGCTGAAAATTTTTTGATTTAACCAATCAAAATCAATTTTGAGATCCTGAAAGGGGTAATTCAACCACTGTTTCTGTTTAAATCGAGATTAACAGGAGCAGTGATACTAGGCACGGATTAGAGTTTTATCAAATTAAATGGCAAATTACATCGATACACTTGATTTCAAGAAACTTAAAATGCATTTAGTATTGATTGTACATATTTCTTCTTTATGAAATACATACATTCATTTTTTCAATTCCAATCTATATAGATGTACATATGTAAATTATAATATTAAGAATACATAAAACACGCAATTCATTTTTAGGTGCATATACAAATTTTAAGAAAAATGAACCGGACACCACATTATTCTATTTGGAGGATTGTATAAATTTATTGTATTAATAATTACATGAAGCATTACAAGAATATCTGGTTCAATTACTAATCGAAAGAGATGTTTTCCTGCTCAAGTGAAGATGATATTCAGCTTTGAACAGCTTTAAAATTGGTTGATGCTTGCATCTTTACAAACAGTTAACATTTTTAGTTAACTAACGTTTTTAGTTCCACGATGCATGAAAAATTCCTCTAGATTATTTCAAAAAATCTGTAATTCTTTAACCTAAATAATTAGTGAACATCTGGATGCTTTTCTTTTGGAATTTACATTCATTTGAATATAAGTTATCAGAAATAAAATGTTTCCTATCACTGATATCATGAATATAAATTTCAAAACAATTCAATGCTAGAAATTAACCAACCCCGAATTCTTATGTTTAAATCAGATTCAAACACACGTCTTCAGATAATTAAATGCTTTGAAAACATGATCAGATCTCTCTTTTCTCTTTCAATTAAATAATTGAATTTCCTCAAAAATGAAATTTATTTGAAATTAAATATTTTTTTCGACATAAACAGGTTTGTAAAATATCACGCTCGCAAAAACATTTTTTGCTCCTCCTTTAAAAAAATTTCTCGCGGCGCCTTTGATAAAAGACATGATTTTTTGTTACATAGGTGAGCTGTGTCCAGGATCAAGAGGATTTACACCTCTGTATTCTTTGCATTATATTTCAAATTCTTTGTTTATTTGAAAAAATTCTTTGGTAATACTAGATTAAGAAGCCAGCGTTTTTCTAATAAATGAACTCTGAAATTGTTCAGGTTTCTTGTAGAACGACCTGCAGTTAAGATTCCATTTCCAAAATACATTTTCAATCAATTTTAAGTGCGTACAATAACGTACACATATGCAACATATTGGCTAGCAAAGTTACAATCAGGTTACTGACTGACATGATAAATTTGTACAATAAATGANTACATATAAATTTAAAATTATTTGAGATAATCAGATAAATATTGAAAGGTCGATTGATTCTTCGACATTATAGCAAAAATTGATCCCATTCAAGCTAATATCCAATTGGATTAGTGTTCAAAATGCAAATTGACTTTCCTTCCTTGGCTCAATTGTATATATATATATATATATATATATATATATATATATACATTAGGGCGATACTGCGTGAAAAGGAATTGCTGCGAAAGAGTCAATTCATTTTTCCCTTGCAGTTTTGTGCAATATCTGTATTTACAAAATATCAATTCTAGATTTTATTATACAGTTGATGATGTAAATTTATAGGTATTTATAGTAATAGTTCCTTTCTTTATATAATGTTAGATATATTCAATCACAACTATGTAAATAATATATTTACTAGGAAAATTTTTAACCAGTAACAGGCTGTTCAAAATACCCGGATTCCCGTAATAATTTCAACGATGGCAGCAAATGGCATAAAGCCCAATTAAATAGGAATATTTGACAAAATTTCATTTAAATCAATTGTCTATATCTAAGGTGTACAACTTGTCTATAACCGCCTTTTACTCTAATTCTACTGTTTTTTTCAATATCTGTGATGGCTTTCCCCAAATTATTATTAAACTCTTGTAACTCACGACCTAATGAAAATATTGAAAGTCTGAAAACGCCACAAGATAGAGAACATGTGTCTTCTTTCTTTTTCGACTTAAATTCGCGACCTGGCTCTGTCCTGTTTAGGTGCGCCAACATCTGAATTTGCACACGGGCGTCTGGAAGGAACGCATACATTTTTATCAGAAATCCAATTATTTCAGGGCAATTGTTTTTTCTATGGCCATTAGACCACCTGAATACTCGGGTTGGAAAGAATTTGAATATTTTTACAAACATCAAATTTCTCATTGAAAAAAAATTTTATTTGCACATACTTCAGGTACAAGAATAAGTTTCAGCAGAAATTTTATCATTAAATGAGGGGGCCCAACCCCATAGATTTGTTCATTTAAAAGACTTTAAATATTTCTTAACAGGCTTAGGTAAAATTGCTGAAAATTGGAGAAATCGATGTGATATATAAAAGTTGAGGAACTATAAATAGGGTTNGAAAGGCAATGCCACCGAGAATTCTAATATATTAGCAGAGCGTATTACTTAATTTTACATGATAAACATTCAAGCATTGCTTAAACTGCAGTAAGCTATAATTTACGAAAAAACATAACTAGCGTTTATATTTCTCTATTGCACGAGTTTTTCTTAACAAAAAACGTCACTAACATTTTTACAAAAATTTTTTATGAAAATATTTGAAAAAAACCAAAAACAGATATATTATTAAACCACTAATTGCACTAAAGGAAGCTGCTTTTAGAAGTCCACAGCAAAATTTAGCAGCTTCACCAAATGCCACACATATTCTATAGCAAAGAAACGNAAATTGCTGAAAATTGGAGAAATCGATGTGATATATAAAAGTTGAGGAACTATAAATAGGGTTTAAATATATTTGTTTTGAGTAATGGAAAAAATGTTCACATCCTTAAGAGCTATAGTTTTCAAAATCAATAATATGTCAATGTACAATTCACCACTGAAGCCATTGCCCACTTTATTGACCAATAAAGTTAATAGAGAAGCCTTCAAATGTTGCCAATCAAATTACGATCATTAATATTGTTTTTAAATATATAAGTGCTTAAGCATTTGCATGTTATTTACAATTGAATTTTTAAGATGGAAATAATTTAATTTAAATTGATGTAAAACATAATTTATAATTTCATATTTATAATAAAATCTACACTAATTCAGCTGCTATGTTGCATTACATTGATATTACATCACAGATATATAATGAGCATTTTGATATGATTTTCAAATGTTTATTGATTTCCCAAAGTATTTCTTAAAACAGCGCACACATCAGGGAGCTGTTGCTGTTCCCAAGAAAGCAGTTATCTGCAGCTTCATTATGTATGTTGCATGCAATTCCCCAAGACCCCGCACACATCTGGGAGCAGCTCACAAGAATAATTCAATCTATTTCATGCAATATTTCCATGATGTATGCGCCCGGCCTTAGTCTATGTGCACCAACTGTTGACCAATTCCAATTAAAATTATACCTTATTGCATATTTGGATTAAAAACTATTCTTCCTAGTGGTCGCATAAGTGTTACTTAAAAAATTAGGTTACTCATAGCAAATATGTTGAGCAAACTGTGCCAATTTCGTGTTTATTAGCGTTACAATGAACACTCAAGTACTAACCGGGCAGTTTTTGGATTCATATCATTCAACAACTATCAATTAAAACAAAATGAATTGTTTTTTATCGCTAATTCATCACACAAGGAAGTGAAAAAAATCTATAAAAATTAAAAATTCGCAGTATGGGAAGCTAGATATTCATGTAATTAAATATAAATATAGATTATTAAATTTAGAAACATGCGATATTTAAGTGCCCGCTTAATCTTAGGCCATTCAGTATGTTAAATTTCTACTAATGTTTTGAATTGAAACTACAGGGTGTTCAAAGTGTCCACTAACCTTTTAAAAGGAGGAAGAAATGATATAATCAATTATAATATATTAGTTGTTAAACTCCTACGTATTCTAAATTTCTAAATTTAATTTCTCAGCAATTATAATAATAGTAATAATAATAATAATAATAATAATAATAATAATAATAATAATAATAATAATAATAATAATAATAATAATAATAATAATAGGTGTGATAGATAAAGATAGAACAGATCACGAGGAAATGAAGATGAGACTAAGGAAAGAATACAAGAGGAGAGTAAGGAAGGTGCTACAGAAGTCAGCATTGAATGGGCAGAATAGTATAAAAGCAAATAATACATGGGCAATACTAGTGTTGAGATATTCAGCAGGAATAGTTAGGTGGAATAAGAATGAACTGAGGGAATTAGACAGTGAGACAAGGAAGATACTAGCAGCAGAGAGAGCATTCAACCTAAATGGAGATGTAGATAGGCTGTACATGGCAAGGCATAAGGGAGGGAAAGGGCTGCTAAGTGTGGAGCAAACTGTAGAAGCAGAAGCACTAGGGCTAAAGGAATACGTAGAAGCACAACCTAGAGGGTCACTACTGGAGGTCACTAAGGAGTTAAGAAAGACAAGAACTGAAAGTGAAGGAAGGACAGCATACCAGAGTAGAATGGAATTAGAGAGACAAACAAGGTATAGGCAGTAGATAATGCATGGAGAATACTGGAGGAACACAGAAAAGTGTGACAGAGAAGAAAGCAACAAGTTGTTAAAGAAGGCAGAACTAAAAAGAGAAACAGAAGCAATGATAATGGTAGCACAGTAGCAAGCAATATGAACAAACTGGTTGAAGAAGCATATAGACAGAAGAGTAGAAGTAAGTGATAAGTGTAGGCTATGTAAGAAAGAGGCGGAGACAGTAGATCATCTGATAGCAGGGTGTGAGAAGTTAGCACAGAATGAGTATAAGTTCAGGCATGACAAAGTTGGCTAAATGGTACATTTGAGCTCGAGCAGGCAGCATGGGTTAGAAGTAGGAGAGAAGTGGTGTGAGTACAAGTCACAGGGAGTCATAGAGAATGATAAGGTTAAGATACTGTTGAACATTAACATCCAGACAAGCAAGGTAATAGAAGCATGGAGGCCAGACATAGTAGTGGTAGACAAAGAGAAAAGATTGGGAACAGTGATAGACATAGTAGTACCAAAGGACAGAAATGTAGAAAGCAAGGAGAAAGAGAAGATAGACAAGTACAGGGTTTTGGCAGAGGAAATAGAAAGGCTCTGGAAGTTAAAGAAAGTTAAAGTAGTCCTGGTAGTAGTAGTAGCACTAGGAGCAGTGAGTAAGAAGCATAGGAAATACATGGAGGAGTTGGGAGTACCAATGTGGGGAGGGGCAGTAGCACAGAAGGGCAGCATTATTAGGAACAGTTAAAGTTCTAAGGAAAGCTCTCAGACTCCCTGGGAACTGGTGAGGTCCCCAAGCTGAGAGGGATACCAGCATGAAGCTGTGAGTAGTAAGAAGGAATAATAATAATAATAATACTAGAGGTAAGTGTATGGATTGGATAGTTTAAGTATGAGCAGTGGGGATCAGATTGAGGAAGTCAACGAGGGATACAAGTACTTAGGAGTGATAGGAAGAGAAGGAAAAGATCATGAGGAAATGAATATGAGGCTAAGAAATTAATACAAGAGGAGAGTAAAGAAGGTTCTACAGAAGTCAGCATTGAATGGGCAGAATAGTATAAAAGCAAATAATACATGGGCAATACCAGTGTTGAGATATTTGGCAGGAATAGGTAGATGGAATAAGAATGAACTGAGGGAATTAGACAGGAAGACAAGGAGGATACTAGCAGCAGAGAGAGCATTCAACCTAAATGGAGATGTAGATAGGCTGTACATGGCAAGGCATAAGGGAGGGAAAGGGCTGCTAAGTGTGGAGCAAACTGTAGAAGCAGAAGCACTAGGACTAAAGGAATAAATAGAAGCACAATCTAGAGGGTCACTACTGGAGATCACTAAGGAGTTATGGAAGACAAGAACTGAAAGTGAAGGAAGGACAGCATACCAGAGTAGAATGAAATTAGAGAGACAAACAAGGTATAGGCAGTAGTCCTGGTAGTAGCAGTAGCACTAGGAGCAGTGAGTAAGAAGCATAAGAAATACATGGAGGAGTTGGGAGTACCAATGTGGGGAGGGGCAGTAGCACAGAAGGGCAGCATTATTAGGAAAAGTTAGAGTTCTGAGGAAAGCTCTCAGACTCCTTCGGAACTGGTGAGTTCCCATGATGAGAGGGATACCAGCATGAAGCTGTGATAAGAAATGAAATAATAATAATATCAGTAATAATAATAACAATAATGAATTTTAGCATAACAATACAAAATCAAAATTAAACAAAATAATGAGTAAAGGAAGTAAAGTTTTTGTGACAATTGCATAATGGAAAGAGATTATATTTACAAAAGATTCCATCAGTCAGCAAAGAGTTTAAGAGAAAAGTTGGGATGTTAAATTTAAATTTTGAAAGACTTGCACAAAGATCAATATCTAGATTTTGAAATATGAAATTAGCTAGAGGAATGATATGAAAAAAGTAGTTATGGGATGATTTTGATTTATGAATTAAAGGAGATTTAAAAGATAGATATTTGGATGAACAAGAATTATAGGTGCTTGAGGAAAATGATAGATATTCATTAACATCCAATTCATAGCTTCCAATAAGTAATTTGTTAAAAAATAAGATCAAGATAGTTTAAGTGAAGATTTGTTCAATGAAGCTTTGCTTGAAAGAGAAGAATTTCAAATAGAGAGTTTGAAGAGTAGAATCAATGAAGAGCACAATGTAGTATACCGTCAATTTTTAAGGCAGAAGAAGGACCAAGAGGCCAGCACTGTGAAGCATACCTTAGAGATGACAGGCAGTATATTTTAAAAAGCAAGTATTTGTTTGAATAGTGAGTAGACTTGGGTATTACAGATTTCAGATAAAACAAAGAAGAGAATTTCTTAATTTTTTGAGAAATATGAGATTTCCAGGATAAATTATTAGAAATAACGATTCCTAAATCAGTACTTCACGTTTAAAAGGAATTTCAAAGATAGATAATGTAATAATGGGAGGTCTAGCATTACGTATAGAGCAAAAGATGAGACTTTCCCATTTTGACGTATTGAAAGAAATATTATTATCAATAGACCACTGTAATGCATTGTCAAAGAAGTTTAAAGGTAGTTCAAGTTTGCAAAAAAATTTGGAAATCATCAGCAAATAGCATACAAATTGGATTTTTTTGAGAAATACATTGAATGGAATCGCCAAGAAATATTAGAATAAGAAGAGGTCCAAGAATTTAGCCATGAGGATACCAGAAGAGATAAGAAATTCAGAAGAGATTTGAGAGCCAATGCGAACTACTTGAGATCAATTAGAAAGATAACTAGAAATAAGTTTAATGAAATCAGAATCAATACCGAAATTTTCTATTTTGGAAATAAGAAAGGAGTGCGACACTTTATCAAAGGCTTTGGTAAAATCTAGATAAATGGGTGAGAAACTGATATTTTTATCAACGTTTTGAAAAGCAAAATCAAGAAATTTTAGAATGGAAGTAATAGTAGACTTACTGGACATAAATCCAAATTGAAAGATAGGATAAATGGCTCTTAAGATAATTTTTCAAAAGTTAAAGAGAGATGAGAGAGTATAGAGATTGGATGATGAAGAACTTACATGTTTTGGAAAATTCTTACCAGATTTATAAATTGGAATGACAACTGCAACTTTCCAAGATGCAGGATAAGTTTCTGTAAAAATAATTGATCTAAATAATGAAAGAAGAGGATCTGCTAGAGAAGAAGTAATGTCTTTAAGTAGGATGGGGCTTAGATCATCATAAGGAGAAGTGCGAGATTTTATCGAAGTTAGAAGTGTATAAATAGAATGAGGCATAAATGAACTAAGAATAGCATCAGAAGAATTGATGAAAGTTAGTGATTATTTAACTGAAGAAGATGATGGAAGTGGATGTGAGAAAACAGAACAGAAGTATTTGTTGAAATGTTCAGCAATATTTTGCGGAGATGACGCAGAAATGTTGTCATATGAAAATGTAGATGGAAAAGATTGAGGTTTTGATAAAGCATTTAGATATTTATGGCAGGAACTTACGGAATTCGAATATGAAAGGGAATTGATATACAAAATTTTGTTAAGTTCAGTTCAGTCTGAAAAATCAGAAGCTATTATCAACATTTTATTTAGAAGAAATGCTTTACCAGATGGATGAATAGAAATGCGTGGTCTGAAGAGAAAGGTGAAGGATTAACAGTTAAAGCACACAGGTCCGAACTATCAGAAAATATGAGATCCAAAGTGTTTCCTGAATCATGTGTAGGAGAACAAACAAGTTGAAATAAATTGATGTTAATGAAAAATTCTAAAATATCAGATTCATATAGATCTGTAGAGTATGAAGCATGCCAATCAACTTGAAGCAGGTTAAAATCACCTATTTTAAGCACATATTTATCCAAAATTTCATAAGAAGTATTGAATGAAGTGAATTCATTCAAGAATGAATAGACGATATTTACTATTGAAATGTGGATTGCAAATACATATTACTAGAATACTAGACATGTTGCTATAGAGAATTATTGAGCAACTGAAGTCATATTCAAAAGGTGGATTTATAACCGAATGAAGAGCAATAAGTGTACCACCATGACAAAGAGAAGATCTATCAGATCGGGCAATTATTTGAAAGGAAGAACAAAAGAAAACACATGGTTGGAAAAGGATTAATCAAGCCAAGTTTCTGTGAAGCAAAATAATGAAATTGAGTTTTCCATCGACACAAGAAAATTAGATAGATCCAAACGACTTGAAATGTTTCGGAAACATCGGACAATTATTAAATTTTGAGATAGGAGGGAGAAGCACCACAGTTAAAAAAATTGCCGCATAACACATAAAATTTGAGTTCCAGGTCTTTAGCCGAAAGATCACGAGATAAAGATACCGGATATTTAAAAAATTTGAGATTATGTGAAACACTGAGCAGTCTCCGACAGTCCCATTCTGATTACAATAACTGTGCGATCTCGATTTTCATTGTATAGTTGGCTGCAAAAAAAATGAGACTAGAAAAAGGCATATTACTTTTAAACTACTGAACGTAACAACTCAAGAAAGGTACGATTTTAAAGATAAATTTAAGTACTATAAGCAAAAAGATTCAAAGTCAAATTTGTTTTCCTCCTGTTGAAATAACTTCATTCAAACTGATTTCATTAAATTGGACTTCATTTCAGATGTCAAAATGTGTTGACTTTCTTGAATTTTTTCTTTTAAATCGGATATATTTTTCGGATTTTTCTTCTCAACGTCATTTTTCAATATCTGCCACACGTTTTCGATTGGAGAAAGATCAGAACTTGGTGGCCATTGCAAAAACTGGATATTATTTTCAGAAAATCAATTTTTTGACTTTGCTGACGTGTGCGGGGTTGCTCCGTCCTGTTGGAGTATCCATCCATCATCATATAAAGCATCAGCATAAGGAATAAATTCAGCTATAATTTGGCAATATCTTTGACACTCGATTGTGGCTTTTCCGTCTAAAATTTTCAAATAAAACCGACGATAGGAAAGTGCTCCCCAAACCATAATTTTTTGGTCGAACTTTGGAACCGCTTTTGTTGGTCTTTGACATTTCTTTGACGACCACACTTGTACTTTGTTTCTGTGAGGTTGAAATACGCACTCATCAGTTATCCAAACATCTTCAAAAGTGTAGTCTTTCCAATCTTTCACTAAATTTAATCTTTTTTCTTGATGTTCTTTTGAAGTCGATTTTTTCTGCCAAGTTTTGTAACTCCACTTTTTTCAGTGTTCTCTGAACTGTGGTTTCATGCACAGAGATGTCGGCTTCAGTTTGAAGTCGGTTTGCAATTTTTTCCCCAGAAATATAGGGATTTTTGAGAGAAATTGCGACTGTTTTCTGAATGAATTTTCCAATAATTTTTCGAGGGCGTCCACTTCCTTTTCTTCTTTTGAGAGATTTTCCTTGTCGAATTTTTTTCAGCTTTCGAAAATAAGTTGATCGAGAAATTTGCGATGTCGCAAAGGCGTTTTCAAGCTGTTTCAACGTTTCCATTCCGAAGAAATCAAGTAGAAACTTTGCAAAGCAAAACAATTTTTTTGGTAAGTGTTTTCAAATAAATACGAAGTACCAGTTTAATTAATTAACTTTTTGTTTGACCATTTTAAAGTTCACAAAATTCTCGTTGTCTTTTATTTTTATAGTTTTCCTCTAAAACGTCTCAATACGTTTCCACAAAGCGTGAAAAAATAGGTCTTCAGTCTCATTTTTTTTGCAGCCAACAATAATGACCATGACGATATATATCTTGAAAAGATAATTTCGACCAACTTGAATAAAAATTTCATGAACAGATGAATTATTTTGAAGAAACCCAGTATTTCTAGAAAAATTCTTTGACATTCAGGAATACCTCTAGACTCTAATTCGTATTGGCAATCTATAAGAATCTGAGAATCTTAAATTTAAAGAATTAGAAGAAGTACGCAATTCTTTACTTTGGTGAATAAGATTTTCATTATAATTTATCAATTGTTGGTTGATTTGTTCGAATTTACTGTAAATATGAGAAGTTATAACTGATGTATCAAACATTTTAGCAGCCTTATAAAATAAATCTTTGCTTCTAGAATGGACGCAATCCATTGCTGAATGTGAATATATTTCCAAAATACTTAGAAAGAGATTTAATACCAATCTCATCAGAACAAATGGAATTTAATCCACCATCCCAAGTGGTAACACAACTTTAGTAAACGGGCTAGATCGCCAATTCAAATTAACAAGGTGAGCTGAGCTCTCTGAACACTTTCTCAAGTGCAACACTGAGAATACTGTACATCTAAGTTACAACTTTACAAAATTCTTCCATCTAAGAATGAAATCTGTTCCGCTTGAAGACTAAGCTAAGAGAACATCTTTAGTTTCCTAACTGGATTTTGCATTGCAGAAAATAATAAACTAGATTTTACAGTGGTTAATTTTTTGATATCTCGGGCACACTGGCTTCATTCTTCAAAAAGAAACGCATGTAAATTTTTAAATAAAATTGTATCTACATTTAAGTCTGAATATACAATGTTATGAAATATTATCAAAATATATTTAGAGATTATTATTGAAATTATGTATTTGTGTTATTGATAAACCAGGGCCCACTGAATATATACGGCCGTGGCATTGGCAGCATTCTAAATTAAAAGGAGGCTCACTGACAACTATTTAATTATATAATTATTGTTTGTTTAGGCACTACATAGCGACACAAATTAGAATTTGAGTGGGGTTGTTTTCAGTGACTTCTATTGGATAGTAAATTAAAAACTAAAGTGCACGTGTTGGTATATTCGTATTGTTGCAAAAAGAATAGACTATTATGGTTAAGAAGTGTTGCGTGCCACTTTGCACAACGGGCTATCGCCATTCAAAAAGTTTTAGTCAGTTCAGCTTTCCAAAACAGCCGAATTGTGAAAAAGATGGCTCAATGCAATTAAACGAGTTAACTATAAATTGACGGCCAATTCCTTTATATGCAGTCATTTCGAGAATAAATATAAGCATACCACACCAAAAGGCAGAAAACGTTTGCGGTGGGAATTATTTCCAGTGCCAATAATTTTTGATTTTGAGAAATCCTTAAAAGAAATTCGAATTCATGAAAGACGTCCTCTGAAAGTGCGTGGCATTTTTAAAGATGAGCTTAAGGAATTTGTCAAAATGGATATTCTCAGCGAGATCTCTTCTATTTTGACTCCAGGGAGGAAATATTCTGAAACAGATTAATACAAATATTTTTCAAAATTGAACGAACATCAGTTACACAAATTGTTGGCTCCGTCGCCATTGATTCTTTTGGAATGGTTAAAATATTATCTTTTAACAAGGAAATATGTTATCCTGAGTGGTTACGAAAAAAGCGTAGTTGCAAAATCACCCAACAAATAAATTATCACTCAGTGTAGCTGTAAATTTTTTTGATATTTCCAGCTCGCCTGCACTTGTATCCTATTTTCCTGCTTCTTCAACAGCAGAACTACTTAAAATTATTTTTGTTTGGTGGAATATTTTAAATTGCCGATCAATAAGTCATCCTTTATGGCTTGCTAGAGGCATTCACAATGGAGATAAAAAATAATGGAATTCTTGGAGTATTTTTCCTATTGGGTGAGTTCTTGGGATCATGCACCAAATTTTGGATTTACAAGTCAAACTCAAAATCCGCTTGAGATGACGTCTATTTCAATAGCGTCATTATCTCGTATATTCCTACAGAATGGCTCCTTGTTCATAATGACATATAAGCTACAAACTAATGCTTTAGAGCGTTGTTATGGACAATTTAGACAGATGTCTGGTGGAAAATTTTTAATTTCCTATGAAAACATTGAAAAATCTGAGAAAATTATTAAGCTTCTTAGTGCTCTAAATCATTTAAATTATGAATTTATGCGACATTGTATTACCCGTCCAAGTGTTTTGAATGACATCGACATTTGCATTTCTGGTTGTCTGACATCTAATGAAAAAGAAGTCCTTGCATATGTAGCTGGTTACATACAAGCAAAACTTCCTTATTGTTGTGATTTCAAAGCTATTCTAGAAAGTACTATTCACCACGAAAGTCCATCATTATATACTTACTTTAATATTGTTGATAGAGGTGGTCTTACGACTCCCAGTCAACCATTACTTATTTCTGTCTTTGAAGTTTTTCAGATTTTACTCCCAAGCTTTGATACCTTTTTGGAAATAGACAATCAGTTTAACTTTGCTAAAAGTGTTCGTATGGCATTGCAAAAACATTGTAAAATACATCCTTTCTTTTGTCCTCAAGATGAGCTTCACTGTAAAGATATTTTATTTAGAATATCAATTAACATTTGTTTCAACAATTTTCGAAAATCATGTAGGAATGTTACTCGAAAATCATTTGTAAAACAGTTAAGTATTATAGTAAATAATTCAGTGTGTTTTTTTGTTAACATTATAAATGTATTTTAGATGTTATTGTTATTTTATGTTGTTCTTGGTTATTTTTCATGAATTTAATTATTAACACGTTAAATTGTTTGAGCAGACTTGCTGCTAATGCCATGGTCGGGTATATTCAGTGGGCCCTGGGTAAACTAATCTGTTTCAAAGAAATTTAGAATGAAAAGCTGCAACTATCGTTGCAGTACTACTTTAGGAAATATTTCTTTTTCCAAATGGAGAAATAAGTTCGAATTTTAAATAATTTTTCGAATTTGTAGTAAGTGTCCACACAAATAAGAAATACTTGAAATTTCAATATTGGGTAAATTCAGTGAAAAGAGCAAAATGCTTGATCATGATTATGACCTTAATAAAAACCAGCACAGATATAACTATCTACCATTAATGCTTTAAATTGTGCAGGTTTTGAAAATGTTGAACTTCAGAGTACCTATAAAAATTCCTCATCAAATCGGAGCAAGATGAAACAGTAAAAATATTTCAGTAAGTATGCTTATATTATTCAATAGATCTCTTACGTGATGTTTTGTAAGTTTGAAAAAGAATTTTTAATTTTTTGAAAACCTTTTTTGAAAAATATGAAAATTCTCAAAAAATTCAAATTGCTTAGCAAATGTAAAGAATATCAACATACAAATAGAAATTTCTGAAAAAAAATTGATTAACTAAGGAGGCATTCAACAACATCTTCCTTTGCAAAAATTAGACTAACAATAACCCATTGTTTCCATGAAATGCAAAAAATAACAAATTCAATTTTAGGATTGCATTTTTTGCTGTAAATTATTTTCTGAGATTTTTGATGTTGCACAAGATCAATATGAACACGAAGCAACTGTAAAAAATTACAATATATAAGTGCAAATGTATGCTAATGGTTAGAAATTTAAAAAATTTAAATAATTATAGTATATTCTTAGCAGCTCCTCAATGGTACAACAATATTATAATTGGCTTTGGAGAAAACTTTGAAAAAATGCGTGACAGTTTGCATTTTTAGAAAAAATTTGAAATATTTGAACACCATAATGTATATACATATGTTCCAAATATGCCCAATTGAAGTGGTAATTTTCCAAATATTTAATCTAGTTTGATATGAAAACATAGTACTGTACCGTTGTTAATAATGCGATTATAACCAGTTTTAATAAACGCATGCTTTTAACTTGATGTAATCGAATGAACATTAATTATAGTTGCCAAGGAATACAAAGTTTTACTCCGTATTTTAGAAATTCACATACATAGTTAGCAAGGTTTAATTGCTTTAAATAACTAAAGTGAGGGATCAAGCTACTCGTGCTATAAATACTATAAATTAATTACCTTGAAGAGAAACGTATCGTCAATTTTTTCTCTTTAATAAAATATCAAATAGCATAAAACTTCAGATATAAATTAATTTTAATAAGCTCATAATTGTGCAAACTAAGTACATTTTAAATGTTAGAGTATTTTTTAAATTGTGGAATCCGGAAATAAACTTTAAATAATTCAAATTTGAAGTTTATGTAAACATTTACATTTTGAAATTGCGCTTGTCCTATAAATTGCTTGCTTAGAAAATTTTAGTAAACACTTTTGCCATTGAAGTTAGAGCTTAGTGGGATCAGAGATTAAGGGTGTCAGCGAAATGTGCTTCCAATCCCACGCCATAGAATTTTCTGGTCCCTTAGGTACATAACCGGTATTAACAATGAGGTAAACACAAGGCAAAATAACATGTTGATTACGACAAACTAACAAAAGTCAAAGTCAGGTGCTTTCTTATGTATATATAGTCCTAAACTAGCACTGTAGATCATAATATTAATTTTAATATTTACACTACTTTTATTATTACACGATATTACATGGTGACAGAATGTCGTGAGAAGCCTTAAAATCACAACCTCTTGAAACAGATAGTCTTAATATCAGCGCACGACGGCGATAGATTTCGATGGACAGCCAAGCAAAGAAAAATTGGAATTCTCCTCAGATGTCTTGAGGATCAAGCCAATGAAATCTTCAATAACTTTAACTGGAATAATAATGAAAGTGAAACTAATTTCAACAACGTTATTGCGAAATTTCAGAATTATTTCATACGAAGCTCAAACGAGGTTTTTGAACGCCATTAGTTCTACAACTTACCTCAAAACGGTATAAAGATAGATCAATATGTTAATGTCTTACGTACCTGTGCAAAGAATTGTAATTTCAGCAATCTGAAAGACAGTCAAATTTGTGACCCCAATATTTCAACCACTGAAGATCACACACTCCAGGAACGTCTGCTATGGGAACCAACCATTGCTTTGTGTCGAACAACACTATTCTGTCGAGCTGCAGAGGAAGCAAACAAACATTTGAAATCGTTTAACAACTCTGATGAAGATGATACTAAATTAATAAAAGAAGTAGACGCCTTTGAAGATCCAAACCATACAGTTTGAATGACAAAAATGTGGCAGAAGACATGAGCCTAGAAAATATCCTGCCTTCGGTCAAGATTGCAGAAAATGCGGAAAATCAAACCACTTTGCTGTTAAATGCAAGGCCGTTATAAGTATAATGAAAGAAATATTTAAGAAATATCACAAACATCTGATTCATCCTCTGAAATGGATAGTGAATATGAATGTGATGTAATGCAAAGAGTACCTAAGCAGAAAGTCAACGCAAAGACACATAGTTAGATAACAACGAATGTAAAGATATCAAAATGCCAAATACAGATGAGGATTGACTCTGGAACCCAGTGCAATTTATTACCTTACTTTACACTTCAATACTTACAAAAGAAGAACAAACAAATATTTCTGACTGAAGAGTGTAGAGCAAAGTTATCAGAATATAGTGGACAAACTATGTCAGTGGTGGAACAGATTAGAATTCCATTTAACCTTGGAAGAAAAAATCTAAGAATGAACGCAAAGTTCCTAATTGTGCCAACAAGTGCCAATCTGATTATTGGATTGAACACATGATTAAGAGCTGGTATACTTGGATTCCCATTTAAAAATGAAGTGCATACCATCCAGAAAGAAGACCATTTTCGGTTTCAGCCTGACAGACTACTAAACACAATACTAGTTCAATATAGAGATTTGTCTACTGGATTTGGCCATATGAATAAACAATATGAAATTCAATTAAAAGAACCGGTCAAAGCGAGTCATACATCCCCAAGAGATATCATTTGTCCATTTTACTAAAGCTTCAAAGTAAATTGCTGCATCTTGAATGTGCTGGTATAATATCTAAGGTCGAAAAACCAACAAACTGGATTGGAAGCATGGTTGTAGTGAAAATTAAAAGGGTGATCTCAGACTTACATTCGATAATATAACGCTAAATAATGCTATCATGAGAGAATATCATTGCTACTCCTACTAATTACACTTGTTTTTTTATCAATGAAGACCTTAATATCTCGGAAATAAATTAATTATTAGTTTTACAGTGTGCAAAGATACTTTGTAGATGAAATGTCGTTACCATATTTTATTGCAATCACATTTGGAAAAAATTTTTGAAGCTTTAATGTGATCCAAATTTGATAATTGAAAAAGCATTGCAGTGTTTTTCATTTCCTTGCTATCAAAATGATAAGATTTCCATCAGGTCGCAAAAATATTATTGGTCTAAAATTGCAATGTGGTGAATAGAGAAGAACATTGCTATCAAATAAAGTATCTGTAGATAATATACCATTGCTCTTCAGAAGTACAGAATCTGTTGACAAAGTTTTTTAATGAATTTAGTTTATAGTTATTTACAAATAACGGGTGAGTACAAAAAAATTGAACAACATTCGGAAATAATTTCTTTGAAAGCGAACAATTCTGTTTTAATTAATTTCATTGGTAGATTGTTAACAAGCATACACAAAACAATTTTTAAGTTGCATCGCTGAATTTTTTAATTTTGAGACTACTTAAAATGAGTAAGCAGCAACTTCTCTGAGATCGCATCGTACAGTTTGTGGTTGAACTGTAAGAAAACCTGGCAGTGGAAGAATAGCGGAGGTTTCTAATTGTGACCTTGAAGAAGCAAATGGTTCAAGGTATGATCAAAAAATGGTCGAAAAGAAATATTGTACATTGAAAGGTGCTTACGAGCAGAGTGGTAAGCACCCGGGCCGAAATTTATCATGTCTGAAATTAAGTGTATGTTCATTACCTAAATAAATGTCTTCAGTGGTTTCTTTTTACTGTTTGAATGAATAACTTGAATAAACATAAATAGTACTTACAAGAGTAAATATGTAAATGAAATGAGATCTCAAATGAAATATAATAATAATGCACGTTGAATACATGTACGTGTAGAACATCCCAGAAAAATGTATAAAACGATAAATTTTGTCACCCAAGAATGTTGAATCCTTACAGTTATTATGTTCATTAGCAAGAAAGAAATTGTGAGACTGTTATACAAATGGATCACATACTTGTATTTATTGATTTTTATTGAAACAAAAATATACATTAATAATTAGCTTTTTATTTTTTCCCTTCCTAAAATGCTTGTAAATTTTCTCCAAATTTTTTGTACTCACCCATTACTTTACGTGTTTTAGAAAATCCTTTAGAACTATATTTGCTCAAGCACTTGATGATGTCATTGACTTCATAATTATTAAAATGGGAAAAATATCCTAAAATTTTTGTTGAAATGAAAGAGCAGATTTTGAGTATTGTAAGATTTCAAAAAGTGTTTCATTGGCCTAGAGCCAATTTAAAAATTGTCCGAATCCAAATAAAACGTTATTTTTACAATCCTCTAAGATCTTTATTTAGAATTTCACTATGCAACAGGCGCATATTTAGGGGGAGACAACCTAGGTACAGCACCCCTTTTCAAAGATATTTTATAATTTTTTTTTACCTGAAGATTTTGAAACCGATTGGAATTCATATTGTAAGTATAGGCTGGATTAAGGGGTATTTTTAAAATAAACTGAACCATTATGTGTGAAAATTGAAATCTAATGTTCAGTTATGTAAGGGTTATTGCAAAAATCGTTCAAAGTAGTCAAGCAAATTCTACATATTTTTTAAGTCACCACTAATAAAAAGCACAATGAATAATTCAAGAAATAATATGTATGCATTTTGCCAATATCTAATGGCATATAATGGCTAATAAGCTGAGTCAAATAATATTTGTAGAAAATGTGCGTATTTATTGATTTGAAAATGGATGTAAGATTGAATGTAATAATTTGAATGGCAGCAGAGATTCAAGACTTATATAAATACATATTTGTTTAAGAGCCTATTTGCATAGGTTGTTAATTTCTGCTTTATGCAGATGTTCAGGTTAATGAGAAAGCTAAAAATACCTTATAGACAATTCTATATCATCAGCAATGACATTAATCGATTTGGAGGAGGAAATAGAAGGATGCAGTTTGCAACATAGTTATTTATTATATTTTTTATTTATCAAAAGAAAACTATTAGTTGCTCTCTACTTTAAAACTATGCTATGCAATCAAATTGGGCTGGATTTAAAACACATATCAATGGGTTCTTAAGTATGTCTTTGACCAAGTAAAAACCCCATTTCTTAAGATAAACGGCATGTCATTAATGTCATGACATTTTAGAATGCCTACTCTTCAACTGTATTCATAGTAACCATTGTATTCAAACATATTTTAAACATTGATATCAATCACTGATTTTATTAAGCGGAGTTTGATTGAGTGTATTATATTTGAAACTTATTTGATCAACAAAATAAACCTATTGTAATGTCACGCAGTTTTTTAATTGTATTTAACTGATCAGTACTATAATTGATATTAAGAATTTTGACGAAAGCAGTTTATAATCTATGAATGATGTTCCCCAAATTTTTGCTGCAATTATTAAAGGTTTTTTTAACCATTACATAACGGGTGATCAACAAAAATCCGTACTAATTGAAAATCATATCATATTAAGGCATATCACATAGTCTATCAAAAATTTAATGAAACAATGAAGTTAATCGAAAAGTGTATATAATTCAAATGTGATATCAATACATTTTAATAGGAAACAGTTCAAATCCGTCATTGTGTGCTTTAGTGAGTCCTTGCTCAACATTTTTCATCATCTCGCAAACAAGCAGGATTTTATTCTTTGTTTTAGCTTATCAAGAGTTTGAGCCTCCCATCTCTTGTAATAGACGATTTGTTTCAGTATTCCCAAAAAATCCTCTATTCTTGATGTGCATTTGGAAGGTTGGAGTCCTTAGTAACAAAGTCGATGCCAAATTCATCAAATTCATTTAAAGTGTCATGTGCATAATTGCTCGAAGCAAAATCAGGCCAAAAGATGTACGTAGTCACTCTCTGGATAAGCGTCTTTAATAAACGGCAAAAGTATTTTTTTATTCCAAATAAGTCTCCTTGGATATGGCTGTTTAAATGGAAAGAAATAATGGTTTGTAATGCCTCTTGGCAAAATTGCTATCCACATTAGCAGTCGATTGTGTTGAGTTAACTTTTCACCTGGTTTCCATGATCTTTGAGCTCGTTCACTGGATCCAACAGTCTCATATCTGTTTAACACAAATAAATAGGTTTGCTTTGCGAGACCTAGCTCCTTAAAATAAAGAAACACTAGATATTTGGACTGGTTTGGATGGCTGTTGTAATAATCAACAACTATGAACCGATTTTGTTGCTCATTGAGTTCTTCCATCGTATTATCAATTATATGCCACTTGAAATGAATATTAATATCGGTTAGAGTCTTAGAAACATATCAAGTATTTATTGTTTAATTACATTTTTCATTGACTGTGTCATATGCTTTAATACGATGCAATTTTCAATTAGTATGGATTTTTATTGATCACCCGTTATTTACCCTAGCTCAGTATTTAAAGATATAAAGAAACAAGAATTTCGTTTGTCAAACAAACAATTAGTATAAACACTAGAAATGCAATACAGGTACGAATCGAACGCTTACCACTTAACTAATTTCGTTTGTTTAATTGTAGATTATGATTAATAGTTGACTTTATGTTCTTTCAAAATGTTGTTCCAATAAACCCTTAATTTGAAGTCAAAATCAAAACTTCATTAATATTAATATTTTCCACAGTTTATTTCATTGTTGTGCCAAATTGAAAGATTCAATGTTCAATAAATGTTATCAAAATTATAATTTTTGCAAACATATTGTTAAAGACACATTGTTTTTATAAAGGTTAGAATTATAACTAATTTCAATGATTTTAAGTTTTGCTCAGAATTTTTGTCATCTAATGTTCCCAAAAATTTTACTAACATTTACAAGAGACAGCGCTGCAAATAATTCAAGACTTTATGACTATGCTTGGTCTTGCACAACACAAACAAAGATCTAGAAAAATTGCCAAGCTTTGCCAAGAAAGAATGGCTGAACCCTAATCCAAATCCACAGCCACATATAAACTATAATTCAAAATTTGTGAACATTTAATATAAAAACTTTGTCAGAAATTAAAAAAATTAGTGACATTTTAAAAGTTGACGCTCCTACTTTTCCAGCATCAGTCCATTTTTTAAAGTTATTATTATGGTAGCATGAAAAAATTCCCTCACCTGTAAATAATTTTTTCTAAACCTGAATATGACCACATTGCTTCAAAATAGAAATTTTGGGTTTGAATTTTTCGCTTATGCAAACAGTGAACGCAAAAATATAGAGCAATATGAAAATTGCAACTAGAAATTTTTCCTATTTCATGAAGTTTCTCGTTGACCATTGCTGCTTACAAATAAATTTTATCAAATTATTCAAAATTCGGCTGAACACCTCCTGGACCAAAACTATTAGGGACGATTAAGCCGTGTATTCTTGACAAAAGGATCTCGTATTTCAAGCAGTGTCCATAGGATGCAATTTTGATTATTATTGCATATGCTGGAAGCAAACATTTCCGTGCTAAAGCATTACCCTATACAAATAGAATTTTACTCAATTTTGCCAAGTTGAGATTGAGATTTCAAATTATCATTAAAACTCGCTTCTCTTGAGCAACTTTGATTTCAAACTCAATTTTATCTATCACTTAACTCAATGGCTGAATAGTGCAAATAGTAATTACATTTGCGAATTTAGTTTTGATGCCATACCGCTTTTCAGTATCTTCAGAATGCTCTAAGGTCTTGCCAAAAGAGATTGATCACCAAGGTGTCAGTATAAATTTTAAATTAGGGAGTTGCTATTATTTCTAACCGAAATACCTTCATCTCCTTATGAGTATTACATTTGCTTTTGGCACCGTATTACTAATAAAGTTTATGAATCAAGAGGACTGTATTCAAGGATCTGAAAATGTATGCGCTATTTCTCCAATTTTTTCAAACATCAGATAATGGATAGAGATTTGACAAACACGTTTGACCCTCTTCAAACTATGAATGAAATAGTGCATTTATCTGAAAAATTTGAATTCGATATCAGTATAAATGACATTGTATATTCGGGGTTAAAGTCAAAATAGTTTTCAAGTAATTGTTAACTTTTTATTTAAAATGTATATTTATTATATTAAAAAATATGTTATTTCGGCTTTACAGAATTTTTTTAAAACATTTGCAAATTTATTTAAAAACATTTTTTTAGAAATTTAGTGGGTATTATATTCATCGCGGCATTTAGTGGTAAGTAAGCTTACTACTAATATGAAATATTTTATTTTTTATATTAACAACTATATATTTCTATATGTCAAATAAAAATTTGCATCATAATATCATTTTTCAAAAAATATCATTTGATTGTTTGCAAATTTTCGAATTATGATAAGAAAATTACGATGTGTTCATTGCAACAATTCTTATTTGCAAATCCGAAATCATTCTAAGAACATATCCCTGGCGCTAAGCCTAGATTATGAATTATGTTACTATAAAGACATTTTCAGAAAGTTTTAGAAATATTGCTTCATTCTTGCTAACGATATAAGTAGAATCGAATTTGAATATGCAGCAATACTGTTAGATAATAAAGCTAGTCTAATGAGACTCAATAAGGAAGACTCTACAAAGAAGCATATGAGAGAGATCTACCCCTAGACCAATTAAAATACAGTACGCTTTTAGGAAAGTAGGTGGGAAAGTGAATGACAAAAAAATTTTTTTATTGAAGCAGTAAAACTAAATTAAGTATAAACAGATCTATGTAAAATTTTCCAAATTTATAAATATGTAAATAGCAATGACACTCATTTCCTATACATTTCAGTTCAATTTATGGAAAGGAGTTTTGCGTCCATGTTCGGTTCTGATTGTTGGAACTCGTAATATTCCCGTTCGCTTGTTGGATAACTTGGTAACATCGCTTACTAACGAGTGTAGTTGATGTGTTTGATTGTTTTGCAACCTGTTGAATTTCTTTAATATCCGGTTATGTATGACCTCAGAAGGGTGAAGAACCTCAGAGCTGGTGATTTCCGAAGCCTTAGCTGGTGGTTTATCCAGTTCTGAATGAATATTAGATACTAGAAGGCAACAGGCAACAAAGTGTTACTTGCTGGCGATGCTCAGAAGCACTTGAATTGAAATAAACAGACAAAGGAATTGAACTGAATTGTTACATATATTTGAAGTAGATATTGAAAAAGAGCAGTAATAAAGAATAATCTATGGCAGAGGCAAAGGACAGAAAGCTTGAAAACACAAAAATAAAATTTTGACAAGAATACAGAATTTGCAAAAAATATATAGAGATTGTGGTAATAATTGGAATAACATCATCAGTAGAGGCAAAAATATGTGGTACATACGGGTTGGACTGTTGTATTACAGAATTCAGTATTACTAGCAAAACAATTATTTAAGAAATGTTATTAGACTGCTTGGAAACTGGTGGATTTACTGAACTCAAGGATACTCCAATATCACTTACTAAATAAGCTTACTAAATCAAAGAGTAGTGTAGATAGAGAAGAATAAGTGAGAACAGAGGCAGACACAGTTTTACATAAAGACGTGTAGAAACAAGCAAAAAATAAAATGAATATGCATAGGGAATTAGTAATAATGAGAACTAGAAGCAGAGCGCAATAAGGAAAAAGTGGTATTTGGAGAAGTTATGAAAACCAAAGGGTAATTAGTACCATATTAAGCTTATAAATGTTTGCGCTTCAATGTGAAATAAATATTAAAGTAAAATTTTTAGAGGTTGCTTCAAATCCATCAACACCATTATGGCCTGCAACCTTTACACAAACGTTTTCTGAAACAGCGAAGGTAATTTTTTCCTATCATGTGAACGGGACATTTTATTACGATGCAACTGTTAACAAATCGCTCATGTATAGAGATGATGGCCAACATGACAGACTATGTGGCTATGCTGGTTGGAATGGCTGGAAGAACACGCCATGTAGTCAATTAGTTTCAGGTGGCATTAGGTGACGTATATTGTGAGAAGCTGGATGAAACAAATTATAATTTAGGTGGATTATATTTCCTGAAGAAAGATCCTGCTGCATGTGCTGCACAGAATCAGAAGGCTGCGGTATTGTAGTACCAAATTGGCTATATGATGCTAACTATTTGGGAATTGTTAATTTTGATTATTCTGGTGGCAAGCAAGCCTATAAATGGGAAAAAAGTGGTGTTCAGGTACAAAAATACTTATTAAAATATATCATAGGAATTTGCTAATATAGTTAATCTATTAAGTAATATTCAAAATTTCAAAAAGCTAAGCTGCTTGTGAAGATTATAATATATTAGTTAAGTTATATGGAACTATGTGTCTCATGCAAATCAGTGTCATATATTATTTTTGTATTAGATTATTTAGCTTCGGAGTGCGATGAATTTCAAAGGAATATTCCATGAAAAACCAAATTGCAATTAACAAGATGCATGCTTCTCCTATGTAATAACCAGAGAAATATTTTTGCTACCAATACTATATCCAGTGCTAATTCAAAATTTAATCTCATGTCAGTTAAAGTTTTTAAGTTAAAAAAAATTCACCAAAGAGATTTAGAAAGATTTTGAGCAATATATTATCCCCCCCCCAATTTATAGGCAATTATGTTTAGTCAAACTATTATTATGAAACCATATCTGAAGAACCTCTCAATCGTGTGATGTTGGAAATTGACATGGTACCAGATGACTTACAGCGATTTCATCTGCCAAGAAATAACTCAGTTCCTGATGGAATTTTTGACCTTCCAAGCTACTGCGAGTTGAAAAATGTATGTGGTGGCAACTGCCATCATTTTAATAAATGAAACATACAATTTTGTAGTGATATAGTCTGTAATTTTCAATTACAAGTCAATTTCAATATAACTCTTTAGCATTCTCGTTTAACTTTTTTTTCAGCAGAATATTATTATATTAGTAACAATCGAATACTTCCTATGCTTATATCAAAATGCTGATTTTTGCCAAAGAGCATCATAAAAATTAAGAAATTTTTCAAACAATAAATAGGTTTACATAGTAAGGCTTAGCATGAATATGCTGTTTCTTATAAATATCTAAAGATAGATATCTAACAGCAAGCATCAACCATTTTATGAGTCGGAGCAAGATTGTGATGTGAGCAAACTAAATAACAATCAATTGAGAAGAAGATTTAAAAATCTTTATACTGTGAAAGTTCCGATAAAATTAATAATCTCGATCTGCATCTTCCACAATTTTTTCAATCCACATCCAAGCATCCAGAATTATAAATTGCATTATACTGTAATGTGAGAATGTAAAAAACAGAGATATTTTAATTTGTACTTTTAGTGCATCTTTAAAAANAATGGGAAAAAAGTGGTGTTCAGGTACAAAAATACTTATTAAAATATATCATAGGAATTTGCTAATATAGTTAATCTATTAAGTAATATTCAAAATTTCAAAAAGCTAAGCTGCTTGTGAAGATTATAATATATTAGTTAAGTTATATGGAACTATGTGTCTCATGCAAATCAGTGTCATATATTATTTTTGTATTAGATTATTTAGCTTCGGAGTGCGATGAATTTCAAAGGAATATTCCATGAAAAACCAAATTGCAATTAACAAGATGCATGCTTCTCCTATGTAATAACCAGAGAAATATTTTTGCTACCAATACTATATCCAGTGCTAATTCAAAATTTAATCTCATGTCAGTTAAAGTTTTTAAGTTAAAAAAAATTCACCAAAGAGATTTAGAAAGATTTTGAGCAATATATTATCCCCCCCCCAATTTATAGGCAATTATGTTTAGTCAAACTATTATTATGAAACCATATCTGAAGAACCTCTCAATCGTGTGATGTTGGAAATTGACATGGTACCAGATGACTTACAGCGATTTCATCTGCCAAGAAATAACTCAGTTCCTGATGGAATTTTTGACCTTCCAAGCTACTGCGAGTTGAAAAATGTATGTGGTGGCAACTGCCATCATTTTAATAAATGAAACATACAATTTTGTAGTGATATAGTCTGTAATTTTCAATTACAAGTCAATTTCAATATAACTCTTTAGCATTCTCGTTTAACTTTTTTTTCAGCAGAATATTATTATATTAGTAACAATCGAATACTTCCTATGCTTATATCAAAATGCTGATTTTTGCCAAAGAGCATCATAAAAATTAAGAAATTTTTCAAACAATAAATAGGTTTACATAGTAAGGCTTAGCATGAATATGCTGTTTCTTATAAATATCTAAAGATAGATATCTAACAGCAAGCATCAACCATTTTATGAGTCGGAGCAAGATTGTGATGTGAGCAAACTAAATAACAATCAATTGAGAAGAAGATTTAAAAATCTTTATACTGTGAAAGTTCCGATAAAATTAATAATCTCGATCTGCATCTTCCACAATTTTTTCAATCCACATCCAAGCATCCAGAATTATAAATTGCATTATACTGTAATGTGAGAATGTAAAAAACAGAGATATTTTAATTTGTACTTTTAGTGCATCTTTAAAAATATACAATAGAAATATATATATATATATATATATATATATATATATATATATTTGGACTTGTCGATGTTCACGTACAAAAATGTGTAATGTGGCAGTTAATGCAGATTCATGTAGGAAGCAAGAAATAAATATTGAAAATCCTTCCAGTGATGAAATCTCTAACAAAATTGAAGCTGCTAACTATAAATTTCCACGACTTAAGCGTAGTATTCCATTTTATACCAATCTTCAAATAAAAACACACATACATAGCACAATGATACAATCTAAATTGACCTATGCTTCTCAAATATGGTACAGTAATTCTGCGAATCCTAATATGCTTGAACAGTTACAAAAGCAATGTACAATATGGATTTTGCCTCTCGGAAAATATAAAGAAAGATGATAAAACTTTCTATATTTCCAATTTCTTTATATATAGAAATGTCAAATTTGCTATACCTCAACGAACGCTTAAACCATAAAGTAAATTTAAACTATGAGAAACTTATAGATATTTTCATTCCTTGTACATCAACAAAAATATCAACTAAAACACATTTCACATCAAAATATTTAAAGAAAAATTCTACCAGCAATATATTTTTCAACAGAATAGTTAAAGTTGCAAATTATGCACATCTTCATACTGAGATTGATCTAATTGATAGTCCAAAGAAGGCTTCAAAGGCATTAAAAACATTTTTTGGAATTATTTCTTGAAAAATTACAGCATTGCTAGTCGTTGTTCCATTCATCTGATGTGCAATTGCACTTGTTGCAAAGAAAAAAACTCATATTTATTTTGTACATAATTTTTATAAATATGTAACTTTCTTTAAAAAGAAAGTGATTTATTAGAAAAAATATGTGGGATAATTGAATTAGTGAATACGTACAAGTCTTTGAAAATCCGAGATATTTTATCTTATATAAACTATACTCTTCACTTTCACACAAAATATCTTTTTAACTCAGTTTAAATTTTCCCTAATGTGAAATCATGCAATGCAGCAATTTATATCAGTTTGAAGATCTCATAGACGTTCTATATTGTAGTCGAATGAGACTTACCATCTAGTTCATTAGCAGAATTTACTAAATGATGCATACATGAAAAAAAAGAAATAACAATTTCGGAGTAGCTATTATTTAAGACTTCACGAGATTCATCAGCAACTTAAGTGAACAACTTTGCACTTTGTTGCTGATCACAAATAATGTTTTACCAAATAATTGAAGCAGTAAGGTTACATTTGTTCTCTTGAAAACGATTAGCATAAACTGGATTTTGTACTGAACACAGGCAATAAAGATTGAAAATAGGAGAATAATCTGAAAAAGACTCACATATTTTTAGGAAGACCTGCACAGGGACATGCCAAAAGTATGAGAGGCATCCCCCCTTCACCGAAGCCAATTCCCTGCATAGTATATTAGAAAGAGACATCGAGTACTTTTGATTAAACACTACCGAGATTGATTTGGGATTGTGTCGGGCTTAGATTGATTCATCAAAATGTTACTGATGTTAATCACCACTTGTGAGATCCAAGATGCTAAGCAATACCAATAAATGACAGTGTTTACTATAAGTTTTTTTCTTATTAGAAAATAACTGATGTTAATCAGCATTTGATTAAAGAGGTATTCAAGAATAA
>CABFPE010000252.1:876527-889510 GCA_900660155.1 Hofstenia miamia
ATATATATATATATATATTATATATATATATATATATATACAGCTTGTCGCTCATCTGATCAGGTGTCAGTTCCGTTTTTGGCACAGGACAGTTCAATTTCTGGTTGTTTTTCATGGTCACAAGGGGAAGATCTTCATTACCACTATCAAAATGCAACACAACTTGCAAGCCAACTAAGAAAGTTAATACCAAAAAATAGATCGAGGGGCAAATTTTTAATCATGCGGAATTCAAGCTTGCGCAAAACTATGTTTTCAGTACTAACCGTTGTGCACCATTTGCCAATTGGTACAGCCGAAATTCTATTTGCCATCTCAATAGTTTTAAGGTTTTGCTTGTTCAGTGTTACCTTCTTGACAAAATTTTGGGAAATGTATTCGTAATTCATTAATTCGTTGAAAGATTATCCGCAAATGCATTAATTTCGCCTAAGGGTGTCCACAATTTCATTGCCTTAAACATGTCGCAATAGCTTAGCATGTCTTCTTTTGCAATGAGGGGAATGTCGTCCAGACCGATAAAATCTTCTACATGCAAATTCGTAGTTGGGTTTTATCTTGCCGGATCATTACAGCATCTGCTGAAATGACCTCTACGTGACCCACCGTCTACATCATTCATTCCCTGCAGGGCAATTCGACCTTCCCCAAACTCGGCTGTGACCACAAAATTTGCACTGCTTTGGTCACAATATTGGACGGTCAAACCGAATCTATGGTAAGCGGATGTTGCAGCCAAAGCAAGCTCATCTGTTGCAGTTGCCCCATGGATAATAGCTACCTGACTTATTGTTGCAACCTTTGCTACCCTGGCGATATTTAACGCTTTAGATTTCAAAACCTCTTCTTGAAGGACTTTTTCTGAATATCTTTGTTGTATAATCCAGATGTCACTCTAAAACAATAAAAAGCTTCAATTAGATCTTTGCGTGACAGCTTCCACTCGACATCGAGGTAAAAAACCTATGACAATTTAACGAACGGCTCGAAACTGGATAACACAGTTTCTCAAATGCAGAAAGAATTCCCGAATATTTGTCATCTGATGTACTAATTCTCCCATTTTGTCGCAAACCATTATATGTCCTAAGTGCTGCATCACCCATGAAATTCAATAGTGTTGCCTTTTTCACAGATTCATCGGCGTGTTCTAATCCTAAAGCAATAAAGAAAATATCGATCTTTTGCTTCCAAATTCCAAAAGTTTCGCCGCGATCATCACATGTCAGCTGTAATAGTAGCGGTGGATTAAGAGCCTTTGTATAGCTTGGAACTGATCCATTGGTATGCTTATTGTAAATATAAATAAATTGACCTCTGACACCGCTGTATAACCGATGATATCAAGGAACTTAACATAACGCGTAGTGTAAAAGATCACGGTTTTACGACATGCTAATCAATATAATAGACAATGACTAATTAACCATGTTAAATAATGTTGACAATGGTAGCTACAAAATGAAAAACAGGAAAGAGGCAAACACTGAATTTACCAAACTTTTGAAGGAAATGTATTCATAGAAGTTATTCAAAGTCAATATTACTCAAAGCTAATAAAGCTACCATACTTAAATATTAACCTTATTAAAGAGTTTGTACGGTGTGTTAATGTTTTCAGCTTTAAACTTGCGAATATCCATAAAATAAATAAACGTTAAATTGAAAAGGTGTATTTNTGCAGGGCAATTCGACCTTCCCCAAACTCGGCTGTGACCACAAAATTTGCACTGCTTTGGTCACAATATTGGACGGTCAAACCGAATCTATGGTAAGCGGATGTTGCAGCCAAAGCAAGCTCATCTGTTGCAGTTGCCCCATGGATAATAGCTACCTGACTTATTGTTGCAACCTTTGCTACCCTGGCGATATTTAACGCTTTAGATTTCAAAACCTCTTCTTGAAGGACTTTTTCTGAATATCTTTGTTGTATAATCCAGATGTCACTCTAAAACAATAAAAAGCTTCAATTAGATCTTTGCGTGACAGCTTCCACTCGACATCGAGGTAAAAAACCTATGACAATTTAACGAACGGCTCGAAACTGGATAACACAGTTTCTCAAATGCAGAAAGAATTCCCGAATATTTGTCATCTGATGTACTAATTCTCCCATTTTGTCGCAAACCATTATATGTCCTAAGTGCTGCATCACCCATGAAATTCAATAGTGTTGCCTTTTTCACAGATTCATCGGCGTGTTCTAATCCTAAAGCAATAAAGAAAATATCGATCTTTTGCTTCCAAATTCCAAAAGTTTCGCCGCGATCATCACATGTCAGCTGTAATAGTAGCGGTGGATTAAGAGCCTTTGTATAGCTTGGAACTGATCCATTGGTATGCTTATTGTAAATATAAATAAATTGACCTCTGACACCGCTGTATAACCGATGATATCAAGGAACTTAACATAACGCGTAGTGTAAAAGATCACGGTTTTACGACATGCTAATCAATATAATAGACAATGACTAATTAACCATGTTAAATAATGTTGACAATGGTAGCTACAAAATGAAAAACAGGAAAGAGGCAAACACTGAATTTACCAAACTTTTGAAGGAAATGTATTCATAGAAGTTATTCAAAGTCAATATTACTCAAAGCTAATAAAGCTACCATACTTAAATATTAACCTTATTAAAGAGTTTGTACGGTGTGTTAATGTTTTCAGCTTTAAACTTGCGAATATCCATAAAATAAATAAACGTTAAATTGAAAAGGTGTATTTTAATGGATAAATACAGTATTATGGATCAAAGCTGTGTCCCTGAAATTTTTTTGACACCCCAACACACAATAGGCAAACATATTTTCAAGATTGTGAAGCACTTTTAAGAATTGTAAGGCTACTATTCAACCTAAATATCAGTGTGATCTAATATACAGTATTTTCGTAATGCCACTTGTAGATTTTTGCTGAATGCTTACAAAGGAATATATAGTAGGACAGTAATTCTAAATAATAGCAAGAAAAGCATCAAGTTTAACATTCATCCAAGGAGGAACCGCCAAGTTTACACGAAGTTCCTTTGGTTTCATCTTTAATAATTTTTTTAAGTTTTTCGTATAAGCAGGTTTTTGTTTATATACAACAGTTTTCAAAGGGCTGAGTTCGATCTAGCATTTGTGAGGTACAACAGACTCAGCTCAAGCCATACAACACTAACGCTACTCTTGGGATTACAACATCTAGGTCTAAATTTTTGCAAATGAATTTATGTAATTTAATATAACTTTAATTCAAATGTTGCATTATCTGTGAACTATTAATGTATTTCTTGTAACTACTATAATGTGTTATAATGAATTTATGATAAACTATAGTTGATGATGTTTTCAAGCCTATAAATGAAGTTTCCATGATTACAGTAGTCCATAATGATATAGCCGCTTTTCAATCAGGCTGATTCAGATTTTTCAAGTTACCCCAAGCAAAAAGACGATACGAATGAGGTCAAATGGTCTTGCATCAAATTAAAAGTCTACATCGACCAAACTTAGTTCCAGGAGAGCTCTCAATAGGCCTAAGAACTATTCTAACATATATTTCAGAAAACAATTTCTACAATTTCTCAAATATATAAAATACTGTGTACGTCATTGTTCTAATTAATATTCTCCGTTTTGGTATTATAGTATAAAATCCACAATTCACTTTACGATTATCTGAAGTTGTCTTTTACTAAATTTTATATTTTAGCCAATTCTTTGTTCTACTAGTAGTCGTAGCAGCTCACGGTATGTATTTTTAAGCATTAATTTTTGAAATACTACTGCAACTTTAAGTATGATGTTGGTATATTTAAAGTGTCCGAATGTTTTTTCTTAACACTACAAGTACCATTACTCCTTGAGATTCATTTTACATGCAGAATTTCAATTATCAAATTATGTAAAAGAATGAAAAAAAAATTATTACTGAAATTACAAATCAAATGCATAGTACTGCTTTATAATTTGATTATGCAGATTTTTCTTATTTTTTCATTCAATATATGCCTTTCTTATAATCTTATTTAATTTATGACAATTTGGTACTTCTAGGTTAAGAAATGTTGTCACTTTGCAGATATGCTATAAAATGGTTTGTATTTTCATATCCCTTCAGTTTTATTTTGAAAATGATACAGATTAGCTTAAAACTATTGCACTGCTTAATATAGTTTTACATACGTCGAATATATAGTTCACTACACTTAGTTTAATTAAATGCTATAGCTTAAAAATATATTAACATATGCATTGAAGCATTAGAGAAGAGCACTATTAATCCCGTAAATCCATATCTGACACTGCAGCAAACAAATATTTAAATACATATAATTGTAACAATTTGGTCACAGTTTAAGATTGTAATGGCTCTGTATGTGTATCGCCCAGTAGTCTTGTTTCATTCTGGTTTTGCAGGAATCACATTTCAACATGATTTATAATATTATCTTTGTACAATGTAATGCATTCATTTCTTCAACTATTTTAAAGATTTGGTTTATTGACTAAAACATTAATATCTTTAATGTTTCTTCATTTTCATTCAATTTCTATAATTAACACTAATTTAATAGGAAATTTCCACTGTATTAAGTCGTGCTATTAAATCAATAGGTGTTAAATCCCATTACAGTTTTCATTTAAGGGACGTGTGTATTAATTTTCTGAAGAAAAAACTTGAAAGGGATTGTAAAATTATTAAGAAACAAATTTCAAAGCGCAAGTAAATGTTTGATTTAGACAGCTAAACAAATATGCTGCGTAATATACTAAATAGAATTGATCAGTCATAAAACTGAAATTGTTCATTCAAAAAATAGGAAATCACTAATTAGCATTTCACAAAATGTACTTAATTTCTGCAATATATATATATATATATATATATATATATATATATATATATATTTCTATTGTATATTTTAAAAGGTGCAGTATAAAAGTACAAATTAAAATATCTCTGTTTTTCACATTACAGTATAATTCAATTTATAATTCTGGATGCTTGGATGTGGATTGAAGAAATTGTCGAAGGTGCAGATCGAGATTATTAATTTTAGCGGAACTTTCACACTATAAAGATTTTTAAATCTTCTTATCTATTGATTGTTATTTAGTTTGCTCACATCACAATCTTGCTCTGACTCATAAAATTTTTGATGGTTGCTGCTTAGATATAAGAGAAGAGTCTCTCACTTGTCCTCCTAATCATTCTAAGCTTTGTTGACAAACATGTCTTGATTTTACTGGAAGAGTCCCATATTAAATTTACTCTCCTGGCAGATTTTTGAGACGGTAAAAGGTTCTGTACCTCTAATACTCAATTACTAATTAGGTCAGACATTCCTAACTAACAACCTGCAGGGAAACGAGATCCCACTGCATTCGGTTGGAAAGAATTTTGCGAAAGATCTTTATCAAATCATACATGATTTCAATTTGTAAATACATTGTGAAAAATTTCTATTAATGCTAAGAAATACTTTGAAAATTACAGACAGCTCCGAATGATCCAGAGATCCAGTGTAGGTTATTATTGTTTAACAACAGGGGTTGTAACCCTCTTGGCTATGTTTGTTTATTTTATAAACTTACTATATTGTTTTCAAAATCTACATATACATATATATACATTCATGAAACAAGCAAATTTTTATTAAATTTGTTTATCGTACATGGATGCAACCGGATCACAAATCATGACCCAGGAACCTTGTAAAATTGTGAATCAATTTTGACGTGTGTGAAAAAAATTTAATAAATTAATAAATCTTCCATAGCTTTAATTCATTTGAAATAAAAGCAAATGTACAAATAAGTTTAATACATTTTTACAAAATTTACAGATATCAATGTATACAAATGCACTCTAAACTAAGCTAGATAATTAATAAAATAGCAATACATTCACACAGATAAAAATATAATATATTTGATTTCGATTTGTCGTTACAGAGTTTACTGTGTTAAAAGTACGTTTTGTTTTGTTCCAGAAATAAATATAATTTTTAAATAATTTTTTGAATTTGTTAAGATTTTTTTCTGCCTAATGCTGATAGGCAGTTCATTCCAAAGTTTGCATGATGTTGTCGTAAAGAGTTACTCCGATATTTATTTGTTGTCATTGTGTTGCATATACATTTATTTGAACGTTGATCATATTTTAAATATTGTTCATTCAGCAGCTTACGCTTAATTTTAATTTCCTTGAACATGTGTATCAGGTTTTTGATAAAAGCTGGAGTAAGAATCGATAATGATTGTAATTTCATACCAGTTTGATGACTCCTAATGCTAAACATAATACAGATTAACCAGTTGAAGATCCTACTTATACGCTGCTGTTCAGCAGCATTTATGCTGTTTAGGAGTACACAAGTGCATGCATAGTAACTAGCAAGCAAAAAAAGTATGAAGCATAAAAGCAAATTTTGGATTTCAAACAATTTTTGTTTATTAGTAACTCACTAACACCTATGAAACTATGAGTTTTTTAAATTTTCTTAACATAATTTATTTATGAAGTTATTCAATTTAAGAGGCTGCTCCCGATCTTGGAGTATGTTGTCGCCGTTAGCTAATTCTGCGATGGTGAACGTGCGAAGATTTTATTGTCCTCAAAATCTTTGTTTTCCTGGTTGCTCTTAGTCTAACAATCAAGTTCTTGACGTGAAGTAACGCAAACGTTCTGTCTCTTCTGCTACACCAAATTAACAACATGATCAATTGATTGCATTCTGATCAAAATGACTGAATTGTAAACTGGGATTTATTTATAAACATAGTCTCTTCCAAAAAGGCTATTAACTCCTTCTATGTTATGAAATTTTTTCTAAATTGCAAAATATATTACTCAACACCTGAAATTTCAAACCACTTCTCTGGGAATTTTATGAAGGAATACACTTATCAAAAGTAATGAAATTCACTATTCTTATATCTCACAGAAGACTTTCTTTTCCATCTGCTGATATTTATTTTTTCACTACCTTAGGCTTCGGCTTGTTTCAAAGTGTTGCTATTAAATTTTCAAATAGACTTACACAGCAATTTTTCATTATTTATGATCAATTGTACTTTGCATTTGATAATCATGCTAGTGTGTCTCAGAAATTGGAGAGCTGCTTCCTTAAAGGGTTTATGAAAAGAACAAATGAAGGCTTATCTACTATAACATATTTCTTAATATTTATTTAGAATATTTTACATTTTGCATGCATTTTTTGACTTATGAGCTTAATTTTGTAGTGCTGTTACCATTATGTCAGTAAATCAATTGAAATATATCAGCCTCTAAGATATTTTACACACTTCTTTAGTTCCGCCTCCTGATATATTTACTATTGCGTCGTCCTCATACCCGAATTTGTCAAGCAGATGGCTTTCATCTGCGTTATACATTTAATCACAAAGTATTTGTTATCGTTACTTATTAATTAAATAACGAAAGCCCATGAACTCTTACAGGCTAACAAGAGAGGAACCGCTTAGTCCGAATTGGCGTATTAAGGTTCCTCGAATGAGTTTAGATGTACGGTGTTAGTTAAACTCTAAGAAACCGAGTAGCAACATCATTCAATACAAAGCAAAGAATAACAATGAGGTAAATCAGACCAAAAAGGCTATAGGATTTTGTGAATGTGTTATATATATAATAGGTTATATATAGTAGGGGATAACAAACATTGTGTGTAGTGAGTTCAGTAATAAGATTGCATAAANTTGTCCTCAAAATCTTTGTTTTCCTGGTTGCTCTTAGTCTAACAATCAAGTTCTTGACGTGAAGTAACGCAAACGTTCTGTCTCTTCTGCTACACCAAATTAACAACATGATCAACTGATTGCATTCTGATCAAAATGACTGAATTGTAAACTGGGATTTATTTATAAACATAGTCTCTCCCAAAAAGGCTATTAACTCCTTCTATGTTATGAAATTTTTTCTAAATTGCAAAATATATTACTCAACACCTGAAATTTCAAACCACTTCTCTGGGAATTTTATGAAGGAATACACTTATCAAAAGTAATGAAATTCACTATTCTTATATCTCACAGAAGACTTTCTTTTCCATCTGCTGATATTTATTTTTTCACTACCTTAGGCTTCGGCTTGTTTCAAAGTGTTGCTATTAAATTTTCAAATAGACTTACACAGCAATTTTTCATTATTTATGATCAATTGTACTTTGCATTTGATAATCATGCTAGTGTGTCTCAGAAATTGGAGAGCTGCTTCCTTAAAGGGTTTATGAAAAGAACAAATGAAGGCTTATCTACTATAACATATTTCTTAATATTTATTTAGAATATTTTACATTTTGCATGCATTTTTTGACTTATGAGCTTAATTTTGTAGTGCTGTTACCATTATGTCAGTAAATCAATTGAAATATATCAGCCTCTAAGATATTTTACACACTTCTTTAGTTCCGCCTCCTGATATATTTACTATTGCGTCGTCCTCATACCCGAATTTGTCAAGCAGATGGCTTTCATCTGCGTTATACATTTAATCACAAAGTATTTGTTATCGTTACTTATTAATTAAATAACGAAAGCCCATGAACTCTTACAGGCTAACAAGAGAGGAACCGCTTAGTCCGAATTGGCGTATTAAGGTTCCTCGAATGAGTTTAGATGTACGGTGTTAGTTAAACTCTAAGAAACCGAGTAGCAACATCATTCAATACAAAGCAAAGAATAACAATGAGGTAAATCAGACCAAAAAGGCTATAGGATTTTGTGAATGTGTTATATATATAATAGGTTATATATAGTAGGGGATAACAAACATTGTGTGTAGTGAGTTCAGTAATAAGATTGCATAAAAGACTAACACAATCAAACTGTTTAATCTAAACTTTTGGCTTGTTGCTAACAAAAAGTTGTCATTGCTTAAGAGGGGCAGGTCTGTCATAGGCTTTGTTGTTTTCGTATGGACTCAGAATCGCAACCGAAATACAAACATACCAATCTTTCAACATCTAGAACACCACGTTGATGACACTTATAAGGTTAGGGCAGAGTTATCACACTATCACTGTTAATGACATAACTTAACAGGTGAAAAATAGTAAAAATTTATCAATATGCATATGATACCTGTTTTATAAGTACTGATATAAATGTTTATAATGCGAATAAAATTCTCAAATGACATTGAAAATTTAACAAATTTATTCTCAAATAATCAATTGAAAGTAGATATTGAAAAAAACCATTTATAATATCTCCAAAGAAACACACAAATCTCTCAAAATCATATATCTTAATATAAATAAAGTACCAATAAAGCAAAGCGAAAGTATTAACTATTTAGGTGTTGAAATTGGCAATGATTTTATTTTCGAACACTTCATAATAACTAAAATTAAAAAAATGGCCTCTGGACTTAGCTATCTTTATCACCTTCGAAATATTTCAAATACATGCCATAAACAATCCATGGATACACTCTGCTTATTGTACTTTCAATACTGTTCATTTTTCTACAAACATAATTCAAAATATTGAATTAATATTATATATATATTTTATTATTAATTTTTAAATACATGCAGTTGTAGTTTATAGCTGTGTATTGCTTTGGCTCTTTTATTTATTCAGAAGAATAAAAAATATATTTCATAACATTGAGAAATTATTTTCAAACTATATTTTTTCGGTTTATGTATTTTTCAAGAATGTGCTTATAATTTCCCCACAATAAAATATAATTCAATATTGACATTTGATTAGATATACAAAACTTTTTTTTGAAAAAATGCAAGAAAGTACAATGCTTTGCTTGTTTTATTATTAAACATAACTATTGCAATACTGAAATGTGGCATAAATTATTCACATTTTAATCAAATAGTTATAAATTACACAAAAGCAGTCAATGAACAGTTGAAACTCTCTTATTAGCTTTCCAAAGTATATATATAGCCCATTATATATTATGAAACTGTTTTTTAAATTTAATTATATGTTAATTGAAAACTACAAACTGTCCAATTATTAATATCTTGGCAATGATGGGCAAATTTTGGCAAATTCCAATCCTTAAAAGTATAAATTTGCATTTTCATGTGAAAATATTGCTTTTCTTAAATCTGTCGCTGTAATGTTAATTTATTACGTCGAATTTTGGTTGTAAAATCAAGCAACGTTGTTGTAGTGAAAATTGCACTAAAGCTCAATAATTTCTTTCCAATAGTTTTAATTTCCCTGTAATTAATTTATTAGAATCAAGATACTCAATAGCATAAGAATTTATGGACAAATTATAGTCTTAAAATATTTGTTTTTCATTTTAATGTATTAGCAAACAAATAATTAAATAATTTGTAGCAATGATTCTATTTACAATAATAAAATTTTATTGAGAGTGTTTTGGATGTTAGTACAAATTGTATTTAAATTGGTGCATTCAAGAAACACGGAATCAGGAAATTTACTTCAAAACTATTGTTTTTCTCTATGTAAGCATGCATATTTTCCAATGATAACTCATATGTTTGCCTTGAATGTAATAAATAATAATTCTTCCATGGAAAACTTGGTTGAGCGATTTACTGACTACTTTCTTAATCGCAGCAAACTTATAATGTGCATGTGTATTAAATAAAATAGAATTGACTTCAGCAAAGCATTTTGGTTCATGAAAAATAATTGAGTGAAACCGAAAATGCTTTAGGTTCTTGTAGCTTTCTGGCAACCACGTTTACAGCTTGATATGGCTGTTCTTTTTTTGCCATCCCATAGGTTATTAACATTTTCATTAGAATTTAAAGCCGCATCTATACTTGTGTGTGTAACTCCATTGCTTTCTACTAATTTGCGAAAAATAAATCTCATATTCCTTACAGTCGTAATCTTCAAATTTGGAAATTCGTATTATTACCGACATTTAGGAGTTTGCAATGGTATACTGGAAAATGCATAGTCTGTTAAATCATTAATAAAGATAAGGAACATTGTGGCTGCAAGAACTTATCCCACCACTTATTACTTTCTTTTGAGAGGACATGCATCCATTTAAGATAAAAGTGAAGTAAACAGATAAAGTCTTCATGGAAACCAACATATTTAAGGCTATGACGAATTAGCGAATGTGAAATTTTGCCGAATACTTTACAAAAGTCTAAATAAATAGATGCAGCAAGCAGATTATCATCCCTATAACGAAAAAGTTTACCAGCAAATGGAAGGAGCTGTGGAGCAGTAGATCTTGAACAGAAACCATACTGACAATTGCGAAATTGTTGTTAATTAGTAGAAAAGCATATTTAAAAAGAATTTTTTCAAGCATAGCAGAGATCTTTGTGAGCAGGATGGACAAATCATATTTGATGAATAAACTGAGAGCATGTGGTGAGATTTCATTTGAAAACGTCTTATGTATGAATGACGGAAGGAGATCGGCAGTTCTTGATTTGTAAACTATATTCAGGGACTGTGAAACTGATGATTCGAAAATTGTAGGAATAGCATCAGTGTAAAGCGCTACACATGTAAGTTTTTCATTGTTAACTGATGCAAAACATGAATTAAATAGTTCCGATTTAGCAGATGAAGAATCAATATAGCAATAGTTTCACTGAAATGAAGTCCCCTATAGACCTGAATTACAGTTGAAGTATTTATGTCACTGCACGTTTATCGTTCAGCTCGTAATAACGGATTGGATCACCCCAATAAATATTGTTTGTGCTTTGCATGTGGAAATAGAGTGTTATGTTACACGAAATCGTATTGGTGCTACAAAACACTCGATTTACACCAATAAAAGGATTTAAACTTAATTTACGTCATGAAACGAAAAATGTCCATTATAAATGAGCATACATTAAGATAATGATTAAACTCCAAACACATTAAATATAATATATTGAAAGAAATTTTTACATTGGTAATATGAACATTTTTATGTAGAATTGTTTTTTCAAAAATGCCTATATATTTATAATCTAATTTATCTTTCATTCTACATTTTTGTTGTTAACTTTTGACAGCAAGTTTATATACAAACCTACATTACACTACAATATAAACTGGTCTCAGTCAAACACTACCAAGCCAGGGACCTATATGAAAAATTTGCCTGGACATATTATTATGACCATTGCCAATCAGATAATGTAAATGTTTAAAATACACAAATTTAATATATGTATATATATATATATATATATATATATATATATATGTATGTATATGTATATACATGTGTGTTTATGCGTGTGTAAGCCTAGTACTAACTCAAATCCCTATAACCCTATCGACATCTATTGTTACAGGGAAGTCGAAATTTACGAAGTCAATTATGATAGTGTATTTCTTCTAAGTTAATATATTTATTTTACGAAGTTTCTATTGGGTCTCATCCTGATTTTTACTATTTTTACTAAATTGTGTATGCGTAATCAACACGAAATGTCCATGCTCTCCAGTTGTTTGACACGAAAGTTCGTGATAAGTTCCACGTACGTGTTTTTCTCGTGATAAATACTAAAACTGTATATTGTGTTACTGAAGAGACTTTTCGGAAATATAGCAAAACATTGCATGACAATCAAAGATGCTACAGATATGATATATGACTGTCTCACTGTCTCTCAGTTAAATATTCTTTAGTTGTCATTTACGGAATAATGATGGATTATATTTGATCTAATCAATGATTAAACGATGAGACAAAAATATATTTTATCAAACGAAACTCTTTAGTTGAAAGTTTTCATAAATACATTTCAAATTTCATAAATGTAAATTTGTTAGGAATTTATATTATGAGTTCCAATATTTAAAATATGGCAGTAGATTTAGTTTATCAAACAAACAACAAATATAAACACTTGTCAATTTGACAATGCAATACAGGTAAGAACAGAGCTTATTCTGCTTTAGGTTTAAGCTAAGTTTATCTTAATTACAGTCTGCTATGCTATTCTTAAATATATTTCAAATATTCATACAATTTAGCTTAAAATGATTTGAAT
>CABFPE010000252.1:961403-981802 GCA_900660155.1 Hofstenia miamia
GTATTGTACAGTGTAAATCAAGTACTAATCAACCGTATTACATTTGGCGTCGGACATCAAAGATCCAGTTGCAGCCTACCTAACTAATGAATTAGCTAATCAAGTTTAATTTGATAAAGTCGGCTTAATAGTATAGATGTAATTGAAAACCAGCCAACTTTAAGGACTGTGGGGCGCATTTTGTATACTGATTAAAGTCGCATTATCGATTAAAAGTGTTTTGTATGGAGCATTTTTCCAAAATGCTAATATGTCAAAAGAATCAAGTGACATGGTTTGGTGTTTAACTGCTACCTGGTCCCGAACTTTTATTATTGGTCCCGCAAAGCTCTAATACTGGGCCTATTTAATTACACACTTCACAAATATTCGAAGAATTTGATATGAAAAACAATAAAATATTAATAAATTGACTTCTAAAGTGGCCATAAATTTTCCATTTATACTCAATCATAAGTAATTTTTCCCTTTCGTCAGCTCCATTAATGGATTTTTAAGAAATCCATTTTTCATGAAATTAAACTTAATTTTTTAACAGCTTTGACATCAAGGGAATTCTTGGTTTAGGAATATAACTCTGAAACTCAATTTTATGGAGAAGATTTGGTACATTTTTGCTGATTGGGAGCAATGCATTCCTTTATTCTCCCACCCCAACCCTTGGATACGCCACTGACAAAGGAATAAAAAACACTTTTATTAAGCATGAGACGACAGCTTAAGTTACTCACATTGATGCTTATGCATTACACTGTTAATAAATATTTGAAATTCCTTATTTGAAGTAATCATTACAAGAATATATTTTATTCAAATGCCGCCCTCTATCGAGACTAGACAGAATTTTCAATATATTACCTCAAATTTATGCTTCATGGTTATAGTAAATGAAGGAATAAAAATTGTCGTAATGTTGCAAAAACTAACATTTATATTAATTTTATCCATTATGACGAAATAGTTTACTTCCTCTACATATTATTTACCTAACTCTCGTAAACTTGCTTGGATGTTTTGCTAAAGTTCGCAAAATGCTGCCAAATGTGAAAAACTGCATATTTTTGAATCTTTTCATATAAATATTTGGAAAAAACGTATCTTTTATCATACATTTTCGAAAAAAGTTGTGACAACATTTTTCGTTCTATCCTATACTGATTAATGGAAATTCAACAGCTTAAACTGTAAAGAATACAGTGTTGGCTAGCGTTACATACTAAGTTACATACAATATCTTATTCAGGGATCCAACATGATTAATAGTCAACGCGATTAATCGAGATTAATCGGATGGATTTAATCTATCCTGCTGGTCAAGTAGATTAGATTAATCGTAAACAGCGTGGTCGATTAATCTAGTTTATTCTAATCAAGTTTATGCTTATGCATTCAGTTACGTGTTGTCATTTTATCTATGGCCACTATTCTTGTGTCATATGTTTTACAAAAGAAAACCTTAACACCGGACATAGAAGATGAGCGTGATGATTATTCATCTAACATACTTAGGAAGCGTCGGATGTTGCCTAATTCTATATATAAGGATCCTCGATTTTATCACGCCAACTTCTAATCAGGCTGAGCGACTGTTCAGCAAAGCTGGTTATGCTCTATGTGATTACCAAAATCGTTTATTAACCCTCAACTTAGAAATCCAAATATTTCTTTACCCTAACAAGCACATGTGGAGTAAAATGACTTCAGGAAATAATCTCAAAAAAAAAAATAGTTGATATTTTCTATTTTGAATATCTTTCAATTGATATATTGTATTTTGAATATTTTTTTTAATCAGAAGTAGATTAATCGACGATTAATCGCGATTATTAATCTCCTGNCTGGTTATGCTCTTTGTGATTACCAAAATCGTTTATTAACCCTAAATTTAGAGATCCAAATATTTCTTTACCCTAACAAGCACATTTGGAGTAAAATGACTTCAGGAAATAATCTCAAAAAAAGTAATAGTTGATATTTTCTATTTTGAATATCTTTCAATTGATGTATTGTATTTTGAATATTTTTAATCAGAAGTAGATTAATCGCGATTATTAATATCCTGGCAGCATCGATTACGATTAATCTATCGCCAATTTTTTTTTCATACGATTAGTCGCTATAAAATATAACGACCCCTGATATATATATATCGCCCTCGGAATTCTAGACATGAAATTTGTATAAAGGAAACGTTAATGAAAATGAACGCAAAATCTATCAAAATTTAATGTTAGAAATGTATGTAGATACAGAAAATGGAATAGAATAAGAAATTCAGAACTTTATGAATGATTTAAACTATTTAAAATATAATCTGACAACAACAATGCTAATTAAACATGTTGGAGTAGGGGCATCATTTTCTTTTAATTTTGATGAATTTTTTCAAATATTGATATTCCATAATTTGAATGTAGATTAGTACCGGTACTAGAATTACAACAAGGAAGAAGCCTTTGCATCTTTTGCCATTCTTTCTATGGTTTGTAACACTGCAATCATTGTAATCAATAAACTTTGAAAATCAAATAGAATTTCTTACCCGGCTTTAACCGGACCCTATTAATGATCTTTCAGTATTTTATAGTAATATTAAAGAAGTCTCAATATTTACCAAAATGCTGTTTTAATGTTTATACACAATATATTTCTAGTAAAATGAAAAGCTCGTTTTTATATAATACAGATTCATTGATTACAGACCAGAGATGTAAGAGGGCCGCTTTTTTGCGAAACTAAACCTGCCCGGCTCTAACCCTGGAATAACTCGGCCCTATTCGAGCCCTACGTCTTATTTTTTGGCACTAACCCGGCCCTAAACTAATATACATACATGTATATTGAAAAGCTCGGCACGACAGGTGGCTCACTCTGAAGCCTGGACATAATCAAAGAGGCCGATACCTGCTAACGTGCATGGTAAATTAATGAATAAAAATATAAAACATTCATTGATTTGAATATTTTATTAAGTCCCACTGTCTAAATTTATTTTTTTAATGAAATTTCGGTCCTAAATCGTCCCTTCTTTTTAAAATATATCGGCCCTAAACCGGCCCGGCCCAGCCCTAACCGGCCCCCTTACATCTCTGTTACAGACCTATTCGAATTGTAAAACTATGCTTAAAATTCACAATGCTTGTCATCTAGCAATGATTTTTGAACATTTATAAATTGTGTTGCATCCACATATTTTGTAGAAAATCAGTATAACTATATGCACATTTTGGTAGTCCATAATGGAATTCTAATTCAAAACGGTTTGCATTAATGAGAATAGAATTTGCAATATTTTATATACTAAAAGTAAAAATATTCAAGCAGCTGTTCAATTTTTAAAATTATTAATTTCATTATGTGAGTGGAATCATTTATGTAAAATAAAGTACAAGAAATCAAGATTTTATTAACCACAGCACAAAAATTTCGGCTAAAAATATGATCAATTTAGTTGCTAACTGTGATTAGTAATATTGTTCAAATTTGTGTTAAATCGTGGTACAATTGTTAATTACTTTCATTCGAAAACATGCAAAGGACATAAGACACTCGAGAAAATCAAAATCTTTTGATATTCGAATGCTTTTCAAGTGTTCTACTTGAGTGGTTGAATGTCGCGTGTTTTGGGTGTTTAGACGTGACATTCGCTCATTGAAAACACAAGACATGCATGTCTCATGTCACGTGTAAACGGGGTATTACTAAATTAGCTGTAGTGGTTTCGTCTTACTCTTTTTGTCAAACAATTTGCTGAGAACCAGTATTTCGTAACTGCACTTAAAATTGTTTTACATATTATAATAAAGGATAAATGTGTTGTTACAAGGAATATAATTAAATCAAAGTTTGTTGATAGTCTTAGTTTCTTTTTCTTTTATTTTATTCCTTAGATACTTTCACATTATTCCACAATACATTATAGACTTAACAATTAAGAATAAAATTCAATTAAATTAGGCAACAATTGACTTATCCTCTTAAATTAAAAGATTTTTGAGAATTGTGATCTGCAAGCTAAACGAACCTTCCACTTTTGTGACTCATCTTTTGAAGAGTTACTTAAAATTTCCAAATAAATTCTTTTCTCATTGGGAAAAAGATATGTCTTTCAAATTACATATATCTTTTGATCACCAATTCAATAAGGATACACCAAAACCACTCCTCCAACATGTACTACTCTTTGACTTCCTCAATCTTATTGCTATCATAACAAAAACACACCATTAAAAAAATCAAGTTAAAATATACCATTTCCTCATGATCTGTTTATCTCTCTCTATCACTCCCAGTACTTGTACTACTCTACAAAATGTGAATCGAAAGAGGAGGCACTTCTCTATTGTGTTACAATTTAAGATTTAAAAAAATTCATGGTTAATTTAATCTAAGACAACCTGATGTCGTTTTACACGGTTTAAAAGAAATTTCTCCAAGCATATTAGGAAATTTGGAAATCCTGAGCCATTGACACATCTATTGGTGAATGGGCACAAACATACTGTCAGAAAATTATATCAAGAATTATTCCAGTGACTGAAGTACTTTAAAAGTTTGAATATCTATAGTTGAGAATTTTGATTTTCTAAAAAAGGACCCTACACTTCACAACTGCATTTAAATAATTCTAAGGTTTAAATCTAAATGTTTTTATATGTATAGACAGGCCTCCTAAACCTGTTGAGGTAGAGATATTGCCTCCAAAGGTATCAGAGTTGAACAAATCGTGGAAAGTCCTGCCAACACGGGATCATGCTCTAGATAAGAAACGCTCTCTATCCTGTGGTGAACTCGTAAGTTATGAGTTCTTAAATTTTTTTGCAAGAAATTAAAAAAATGAAACTATAAAGATGTTTGAGGCTAATGATGTCTCATTCTTTACCCACTCTCACATAAAAAATATTTGAAGTTCAAGCTCTCCTGATATTTAAGGAGTTTGACGTCACTGGTAGAGCCCATACTTATTCTATGTACATGTTCGTACAGTGATTGTAATAGGCATGCAATTTATAAATCACTCCTCTTTGTGCGCATGTAAATCAAGAGAAAATTGCAGAAAAAATTTATTCGTAGTTTCACTTACTTACTAGAAATTTATAAGTATTACCAGAAATATATTGTGTGTCCTTCCTTTTTTACATACTTTGGAAATCGACAGGTATTAAACGTGAGATTTTGGTCAACTTCATTGCTAAGTACCAGTGCATTTCTTTCAATATAGCCAAATTTGTACGACCGATAGAAACCTGTCGAAGAAGTTATATTCCAAAGTGGACAACTATTATATTCGGAAATGTTTGTAATTTTGAATACACTATTTCCCGCGAATAATTTCTTTCTTAAATCAATATAATAAATTTCTGTAAATTGATTATTAAAGAAATATTCGTAGCTTATGACACAAGTTTCCCCACTTAACCTAAATGCAGTACTTGTCTGCCTTTCTACATCCTTATTATCTTTAAATGTGTTGTTATTAAGAACCAACCATATATATCGGGGGGTACCGGTATCGCTAACATTAACAATATGACGACACAAATTTGATTTAAATCGATTGTAAGTCACTTTAACCCCTCTCAGACTGGGGAGTGTGGATACGACTTCAAGCAATGAAGATGCATTCAAGTTATTGTGTTTTACCAAATTCCTAGAAAAGAGTAAATCATAGCCTTGTTTTTCTCTGAAATGAGATTGGTAACACAATAAATGCTGTCCATGTGAATTATTCAAAAAAATACTTTTCTGAACCAATACATTTGAGTTCCAAACGCTTAGTAAGCATTTAAAATTCTCGTTGAATGTAAATATATTTGATACAAAAAAAGGCGGACCATACGGATAATTTGAAACTGCATTAGGATTACCAATGAGAAATAGAGATTCAATATTTCTAATTTGTGTAAAATTCGAGGTAAAAACATGCACAAAATTTTCTTTGCACTGCACTGAAAAAAGCGCCTCGCGAAATATTTCATATTTTTTCGACTCTCTTTCATTATTTGAAAAATTGCATTTGTGTATTCTCAGGTCGCAATAAGCAGGACTATTACTTGGCTTAAAAAATGCTTTTTTGTTGTAGTTTCCAATGACGTCTCTCAAATTCAGTTTATTGCCTTGAAATGTTTTGTAATTGCTCCCAATATTAACATTCTTCAGCGTAAGTTCCGTTATGGTAGTGAAATAAGTTGAGAGGATATTTGTGTCAAACTCAGGATACTTTTTCCCAACTCCGTTTACATCGAATTACCTGGATTAAAATAGATTTTCACATCATTACTGATGTAGCAGCTTGTTGTTATGTGACTGGAAAGCTTTCTTAGTAGAGGTAAATCGCAAAATTTTTTCGAAGCAACTGAACTGATCACCACCAATACAAATACTTTCAACATTGCTCAAACCGTTTGATTAAAAAACTTTGCCACAATAATTTCCCGAAGTAATTATCTACATCAAATATTTTAGTTTGAAATATTTTTTTTTAAAACATATACTTAGTTTGTAAGAAATTTCGCTTTCTTAAGTGGATTTTTCTGTTTAATGAAGTTCTTTTTTTGGCTAGTCCACAGAGCATGGGCATATAAAGCATTTGTTTGATCAAGCAACATGTGACGTTATACAATGTAAATATGCACAATATTATTTAATTTCAATATATCTCCTGAAAAAAACCATTGAAACTGTCAAAAAATGTACTTCTCTCATTAAATATGTTGCTACCGTGAAACTGCGAGTGACCTTAGAAACTCAATTCTGCATTGTTAATTCAAATACTGAATCTACTGCCACTTCCCAATATATACTAAATTTTAATGGCGTTTCTATAAAGCAAGTAGAGTACCTTGGAAATATTTTTATGCACATCTTAATTCTGAGAAGTAAAACAATCATATTAAGAAAGTGGCCTTATCAATTAAAGCAATTAACTTAAATTCTGAAAATAACTTCCAACTAAGCAGAAAATTTAATTAATACATATTCTGTTTTCAGATATACCAACATACTCTACACCAATATGAACAAAAAATTTCCCAGAAAATTCCAGGTACAACTAAATTTTGCTCTAATAAAAATATTGAATACAGAAAAGTCAATCTTTATTTTACATCGGCAATGGTATATATAAATTTCTTAACACATTCAAATTTAACAATACATTCCCATATAGCAAAAATGACTTCCTTGCTGCAAAATCAAACAAAACAAAAAATCCATGTGTTTGAATCAATTAGTTATACATTACACGAAATTTTATTTATAAGGTTTAATTAAATTCTAGTGGTTGAATTTTGCAGTGCGAGAACAAAATATTTCTGAAATTAAATTGAAGCAATTTTTGCCGCCATTTATGCTTATCATCAAAGACTCGCATGATTAATTATGGTGTGGTGAAATCGGAGTTTTAGAATCAAATTTCAACTCAGAAATTTACTGCGTCGTAATAATAAACTTATCTTACTGAAAATTTGAGCACCCTAAATGTAATTCAATTTCAACCACGATGTCTGAATTGCTGGATTAAGAACTAAATCAAACTTGTAAATACAAAAATATATTATAAATACAATTTAACTAAATAGCCGTTCGAAATTACCTATAACTTATCCTCGTGATTTCTTGAGGTTTTCTAATTTGACCGCTAGAAAGGACTTGGTCACTTTCTCTCAATATGTGATAAAATTACTACACTAAATATTGTCAAAGCAGTCCACGTATTTTGTACGTACGAGAGAATTATAGTATGTAACTGTTAAGCTTTTGAAACGTTGTGTGTGACTATTATCTGATGAACTTACTTATAAATCAAGCTTTCAAGGTTTCTGACAAAAGCAATTGTTTCGAGGACGATGATTTAATACTTCAGAGCCGTTCTCTCTTATTTTGGATTTTTCCTATAACCAAGTTACAATACTTTAGCGGATTTATGTTTAGCTTAACTTAAATTAATTCAATCGTTGTTACTAGTTTTAGTTTTCCTTATATGAAACAATTCCTTACAAGAATAGTCGTTCAAAGTTCCTGAGTTTTTTTTATGAAACTTCAAAGCTTTGTTTACTGAGTAAATGGGGAGAAATGTCTCTATTTAAAATTACTACGTGTTCGACTCCTAAATGGAAAATTAAAGTCCCTCTATTTCAAAGAAACTTCCCTATTATTTTTATAATGCACTTTTCCCTTTGGAATTTTATCCGTAACAAAGACTCTCTAGCAAATTTTCCCTAAAGCTACGCGTTCCTAAGTGACCAAAATAATATTAGCTATATGAAATTAATATCAATTGAAAAGAAATTTTATCTAACTGATTTATTTTAACACTAAGAATATGTTTGCACAAATATCAATCAACCTATATAACTAGAATAAATCAAGAGATTAGAGACCAAATGGAAGTTCCTAATTTACCAAATAAAATCCAATTTCAAAACGTTTTACCTGGGATAGATCCGATCCAACTTTCTCTGAACAAAACTGAAATTTGTTGAAATTTTGAATATAGAGACCAATGCTTTTCTTAAGTTTCTCTGGGTCTTTTATACACTATATGACGACATCATACACTGATTGGATATCCAGAGTTTTTATCCATTTTATTCCAAAAATAGATGACATTTTGGTAGGCGGAAACCATTAACGACGTCTTCTCAACCTTTCCTATTTTCTGAAGGAGAAACTAGATGTACCGCTCTGTTCCTTTGAAAATTGTTTGATAATAACTTAAGAAATCATTGATCCTATCTCCTAGATGAAAATAGCACATATAAACAAAACATTTGCTTTTTAGTTGCGCTACGCCCCAAATTCAAGTGAAGCACCTCCATTATGGTTTTAAATTTACAAGAAATCGAATTATAAATGTTCCGAAAAGAAATTTATAAATCAAGAATTAACATTTTCCAAACAGTTTTGAAGTTACGAATTTTTTATAACTTTTTGAAATTCCATTTTCATCACAACGGAAATAGTCTGAGTGCAAGAGTTCAATAACCTATATTTGCATGGTTATTGTCGGAAATAGCATATAAATGAAGAAATATTATCATATATATATTATATTATATATTATAAGGCTGATGGACAAAGCATCTACTAATCGAATCGAAAATGACGTAAAAGTTATTAATCGAATCCAATCGAATTTCGATTCACAATCGAACAAATTCGATTGATTATTTGTTTACTATCAACTTTAAAACTAATGCTGCTAGTAACACACACCATCATTTTGCAAGAAAATGAACACAGACGTTTACTGCGGCCCGTGAATAAAGCAGGGATTGGAACTAAATAATTTAAATACTATTGTTGGTTAAAAATAAATTATTGTTATTGATAATAAATCGATGAAATAAATTATTGCAATATTGTTGAACACTAAAACAAATATTGTAGACTTGGCAAATGAAATGGAAAAGAATGAAATCAAATAAAAATGTTGAATAGCACATGCCCTAGTAGCTTAGCATTTTCTCTACATACCTAATAATCTCGATTTGTTTTCAGGGGCATTTTCATTTCTAATTTAGTTTTGTTGCAATGAATAGGCGTTCAGCTTTGTTTGTTTTACCAGGGACCACATGAAATTTGATTAACCCATTTTTTTACTTGCTTTCTAAAGAATTGCAGGATTTTTATTTCAAAATTTCCCAAAGACGTTAAGTAATTAACAAGTACTCATCAAGGAATGATTTAACCCTATTCACCATGGTCATCATGATTTTTGATGACGTTATCAAATCTAAAAATTTGGAGAATTCTCAATACATTAAATATTGATTTTGATGATTGGAAATATATTCATTTATCAGAATTCATTTCTAAGTTAGCGAATAAAGATTTCTTTGTTACTTCAATTATTTTTCCTACTTACACCAACATGAGTTTCGCAAAATAGGACTAGGCCTACTCTAATCCTGATTGAATAACAACAGCCTACATTAACTGAGCTTTCAATAAGAAAGTTCCCGTTACTTTTTTAGTATTATTTAAAAGTTTAATAGTGAACTAGGTGTAAGAAAATCGGTTGTCCTTGGCCGAAAAAAGTTAAATAAGCACATGAAATGGTTTTAATCAAATCAACTTACAGCACAATAATGTTAGTTAATACATGGGCAGTTTATATACAATATTGAAAATCAGTGTCATCTTTAACTCGTTGATTTTTTTTTATTTATGCTCTTTGAGATTCAAGAATTTTTTCAAAAAATGCAATCTTGCATGAATTTTGTTGCGGCGAATGACACTACACGTGGGGAAACTATTCAAACAGTAACCACTGTCAACAGGTAGCCCACGAACAACCTGTGCGGCAAACCCGCCCCAAGCCCAACTCTAATATATTCAATCAATAATAAACACTTCGTGATTTTCTAATAGTTGCTCATCAGTGGCACGTATATACTTTTTAAGACAGGGGGCTGACACTCATTTTTACGAAAAAAAAATTTTAAATAAAAAGTTTTTTGCACAAATGTAAATCTACACAAAATGCAATCGTCTGTTTTTAGGAGCAAATCGATTGATGACATCTTGAATTATAGTAAACTATTTTCAATTTTGAGGAAAAGAGAACTTTTCAATTAAGTGCTCGCAGATGGCCCAAAGAGGGGCGGTTGACCCTAGCCCCTTAGATGCGCCACTTTCTCATCGATTGTGAGGTTGGGATAAAAAATATAAGAGTGTCTGATGTTTGTTGAAAATGTTTCTTATATACCACGAATAAAACCCATGAATATCATCATGGTAACTGAGAGACTGGCGAAACTCCTTTTTTGCACTGCGATCATATACCTTATGAAGTCTAGCTACTATATAATATTACATAAATGCTTCAATTTCACATCTACAGACTTGCTTTAAGGTATTTTCTGCACCTCTAAAGGAATTAATCCCACTAAATTTTGATGAGTTTATAAGTCCTCTATGATTTCATCCATTAGTATCTATATAAAATTAGATGGTTTCACAAATCGTACATGATTTAATGCACCAGGATTAACATGAATGATGTTTCAAGATGGTTATCACCCCATTGAATTACTTCTTTTATTTGAATTTGAGATACAAAACTGTTTAATGTACCAAATTGGTCTTCATCTTCCTAATAGCTAGCAGAACTTTGAAAATTTAAAATTTCTTCATCAAAGTCACTGACTGTTGCATTGATGCTTTCTGCAAAATTGAGAAATCTCATTTATATTTAAGATTTCAGATTTCATTGCGATTTTCACTGTTATCTACCGCCTTACTTTTCATATATTTTAAATTCTAATTCCTGGAGTCTTAGAACTTGAAATAGTAACTGAAATATGTAAAAATCTTAGCATACAAAAGCTCAAAAATTTGTATTTCTTGTGTACAAACTAAATCAATATAAATAAAATGTTCATGAAATCATAGTGCTAAGGTTTTCAAGAATCGAATTACTATAACAAACTAGCAACCATTATAAAACAAGAGTTTTAACGGATCTCTTTTGGGGTAAAAAGTTACCCAAACTTAGTCTATTGATGTTTTCGAAAAATCTAAGTATAATCAAAGTTAGAATTGTTCCATAATCCACAAACAAAAAGTACTTTTTTTCGTATCCAATTGTACTTGTTCTTGGGGTAACAAAATTTCCCCAAACATAGTTTAGCCATTAAAAGATATAAGTGCTATAAAAAGAATGAACTGCTGTATGAAAATAAAGCATGTGGCCCACTAAAATCAGTAACAGTTGTTGATATTAGGCAGCAAGGCATTAATCAATTTATATTTATTGCAATGTTAGATAGGCTAAGGTCTACCATAAAAGGCTAAAGATCTCAAATTTCATACTTTTGACATAATGTTTCGTTTAAACGTCAAGGAATGTGCAATTTTATCCACACTATTCAATGAATACACAACACGCATTTGAAATTAATATACTGCAATTGTATTACATTTTTATATATATCTGAAATAGTTTCAGTGAAAGTTGTGCTTTTCTATCATCTCCATCAGACTACAAATTGATTAATAAGGCAATTATTTCTAATCCATTTAACTAATTTCGTTATTGGCTAAAATTAAAAAATTATTAACAAACTATATGGAAGATCCCTTCATATTCAAAAAAAACTTCAATAAGCTCATTGTAGGACTAATGAGCATAAAAAGGCATCTAGATTTATAAAATATCATTCTGTCTCACAGCAGCATTCATTTCGTAATGTAGTTGGATAACATGGCTTTTTTCAGGATTGAATATTTCGCATTTAAAATTTTTTATAAGAACTGCTCAGTTTTAAAGAGTAGCAAACATATTTTGAACTCGATTAGCCCAAGAATGAGCAGAGCAATGCAGTTTCTTGTATTGAATAATAATGTAATAACAGTCAGTCAATATGAATCCAGCTCAGACCGCCTACACAATTTCAAAATATAAGGCTACAGAGCGCCAAAACCGAATATTATTTAGAAAACAAGTAATTTTCGTGAAGAACTACAAATGTTAATAGCCTAAAGAAAATTAATCTCACGTTATAAGTTTTTATGAAATGGAAGCAGTGATAATGTAAGTAAGTAATAAAGAACAGACCGACTTATATATTCTATTACAATCACGTTAGACAATATTAAATATTTTTTCATGAATAAAAATAGGTAGTAAAATTCAATTCACAGCGCCGTCTTTTGAAATAATTTGGAATATTAAAACTCAAATTTCGTGTAATGAGAAGCAAATTATGCACAACTCATTTCTAAATACTGCAACAGAAAAGTGGGGTAATAGCAAAATGAATTGGCTATAAACAAATGGTTTTAGATTTTACAAATTTTCCGTTGTTTGCTAAGCATTTGGATAAAAGAAGAGAAATACAGTTCATCAAATTTTTACGTAGGACCACTGAAATTTCCTCTTGTGATTCAAGGATTTTTTTGGCAAATATTACCTTTGTAAGTAGATTATTCTTTTCCAAGAAGTTCTTGAGGATAGTCCACATTTTCCATCAGATTGATATCTGAAGAATTTCGTGGCAACTGCAGAATTTGAAAATGTTTTCAGACATGAATTGTTTTTGCTCATGGGAGGTATTAGAGTTTGCTCCATCATACTCAAATATCCAGGCGTTGGGTATAAATCGTTTGCATATGGAACAAACTCCAACAAAATTTCGCAAAGTATTTGCTTTTAATTCGCTCCTTTGAGAACAATTCTCAAATAAAATCCCTACAGTTGTCTCCAAAGCATAACTTTTGGATAATTTTGGCAGGATTTTCATATGCCTTTCGTGCTGATTACTGAAACAAACTTTAAGTTTGTTTTGATACAGTTGAAAAATACAATCATCTACTAGAAAAACGTTTTGAAAATTGTAGTGTCGCCAAGATTCCGCTAAATATATGTATATATATTGTGGCATGACATCAGCAGTAAGCCAAAGCATCTTGTTTTCTCTTTATATTCCCGTTACCACTAGGCGTCACAGTCATCATTGGTTCCCATGTTAATCATCTCATGCTGTTGACGTCATGAACAGACATTAATTTTAGTTCTGCCATTGGCTAGTTGTTTGTACATTATTTACATGTTTTAGTTATTGTATAAATAGGGCAACTGTGTGTGCAATCCACTAGTTACTGTTAAGCTCAGTCATTATCTTACTTGTATTCATTATTTAAATGATCATGAGCTGTTAAACTTGCTATGGAGTTATGAGATGTTGCATAGTGGGACATTCCCAGTCAGAGTATAAACCCTACACAAGCCCATTCCTCTCCGGGGTCTAGCTGATCCAGTGACGTTTGTTTTAAGCATTTGATGACCAATAACTTGTATCACTTCAGCAGTAATTCTCATACTTCCACTAACAGGCTGCTACATGCTGACAATGTTAGATGCTACGTATTCTCCATTTTTAGTAATTATTACATTGTTTTGCTGAAAGTACTAATGCTGTTAACTTACTATAACTAAGCTCTAAATTTTGATTTATGGAATTTCTTTGCCTACTCAATAGTAGATACTACGCCTTCAGAAAGCTATAACTTTATTGTTTATTCTGTTTACACACCCACAACTGTTAAAAGAACCAACTCTTGAAGCTGTTATTAAACTTTTCTTCGTAAAATTCTTTTTGAAAACTTGGACACCTTTTCAAAATCGTAAGTTATTCATTATTTGCAAACCCTCATCAAATCAATTACTTACTAAACTGGTCTGTTCTAACTCTCTGAAAAAACTTGTCTTGCGCAATTTGACTCTAGTATTTTACTATGGATTTATTACCACTACGTACCCCTCTCCAATCTGTGATACTATAGAAGACAAAATGAGTAATTATACAGCTACTAATTTAAAAACTTTAAATAAAGCTAATGTCTAAATGAAATGGAATCTAAAATAAAATCCCTGGAAAGTCAATTGATTGAATCAAACCACTCCCACAGAGATAACAATTATGTCTCACAAGAACAATTCTCCATCTTTGAGTCTTCCATCAGAAACAACCTAAACATATTTCAAAGTAATATATTAGAAACCATTACTATGCTAATGAAACTCATAACTAACCTTAATCAGACTCCACCTGCAGCAGCCACTAATCTTACCAAGATGCACATCATGGTACAATTCCCTCATCGCCACCACCAAGTCCGTCTACATTCAGACCCATTACACCCCATGTCACATCGCTGTTGGAGGTAAGCCCACATGCAATACTTGATACTAAATCTAAAAAGAGAATATCGATTTTACCAGACCAACCACTAAAAAAAGATCTCAAACTTGCTAAGATGCCTCAATATTTAAGGGAAAATTCGACATCAAGGGCACCACACAGCTGCTGCTATTTCTAAATTATAGAGCTCTCCAAGTATACCTCAATCTCAATTCAATGTTTAAAACCAATGCTATGAATGACAAATTTGATAATGAATGTACATAAAAGCAATACTGAATGCAACTCTATGGGTGCAAGCTAGAAAGAGATGAAGATTTATTAAACTACATCTACAAAGTTGATTGCCTTCTTCACCTTTCCCAAGTAGAAGAATGATATTACACATAGAATTTATACTCATATGTACATGCTGGTCTACCATATTCAATGAAAACTAAATTTGAAAACAAGTGTGACATTGATGATGACATCAACACATGAATAAGGAAAGCTGTGAACATCCAACTCATCATAGAAAATAATGAATGAATATACAGACAAATAGGTATACCACAAGTAACAACTCAACCATATCATACCTTTGTTAAAAAAAGGCGCCCTACAAAAGGCCATCAAGGAGAAACCTGAAGATTTCACATTTCTCAGATGTCGCCAGTGTGGGGAAAAAGGCCACATCTCAGAAGATATAGATCGCCTCAACAACAATGAATACTGTGATGACACCTTAAAAGAATAAAGGCACTGGCCCAAGACTGTGCCAAAGAGCTGTTGATCATAATAGACTTGCTGGAAAGGAAACTAATTCCCATCACTATCAAATGCTGTAACATCAGAGACATAGTTGACACTGGTGCTTTGATCTTGATCATGGCTGATACATATGTGCAAAACATTGGTTGGCCGTGGGAAGACATAACAAAAACAAATTGAAACTAATAAGCGGCTCTGGTGATTATGTTAGTGTGAAAGGCATTGTAAAAGATGCATTACTGACAATTCAAAACGTTAAATTCCACCAAAATGTCCACATCATCAACACAAGAAATCAGCCACTACCATATGAGATAATACTAGGAAGAGACTTCTTAATGGAAAACAATTGCCTCATTGATTACTCAAATCACACACTGACAATAAAAGAAGACAAACATGTTACAGTCTCACTAGCTACCAATGGCAGCAACACTGGAATTCTCTATGGCGGAAAATTTAAGACTAGAGCCCTTTCACTGGAGACTCATAAAAATAATAGCAAAAAACCCTATGTCAGGAGAAATCATCATTGCCAATGAACATGGAATATGATCCTCAAAGATCACAGTACTAAAAAACCTTGCCACAATAAGAGACAACTACAGTTTCACAGTAATTCTTAACAATTCTAACAAGCACGTCTTACTAAGAATGAAAGATATAACAATCACTGGAATCCCTCTAGAAAAATTTGAAACCAAGAACAAACCAATTCTAATCTCCAATACAGAAAAGCAGTCTAACACTCTGCTTATAACTAAAGATTCACATCCTCACTAAACATTAGAGGAAAGAGACACAATAAATCAAATATTTATCAAAAATGCAGTCATCTTTAACAATGAGAAAATTAGCATCAGCAAAGCAATTGGCATCAAACATAGCATCTAAACCACATCCTATAGGCCAATATGACAATCATGCAGACACATCACACCTCAAATGCAGGAACAGTATGCAAAGACCATATCAGATCTCCTTAACAACAGGATAATCAGAAGATGTAAAATTGTGTATGCATCTCCAACAGTCTTTACTAAACAGGGCAACAAACATCAACTATGCATAGACTTCCACCAACTAAATGAGGTAACCAAAAAGGATGAATATCCATTACCACACATAGATGACAACACAGTGAAATTTAAAATCTTCTCCATGTTGAATTTATGTAAAGTGTACTGGCAAGTGCCAATATGGTGAACCAATATAGAAAAGACTGTGCTCATTACACCACATGCTCTATTTCAGTGGCTATACATGGCCTTCAGCCTAATCAATGCCCTGGCCATGTTCCAATGCTACATCACAAAAATCTTACTCAATGAAAAATGTAAACTATCCAAAGGCATCACTGCCTACATCAATGATATCTTAATTGGATAAGAAACTATCAACAAACACACTGAACAACTAAATACAACACTGAAACTCCTCTTCAATGCCAGGTTATGAATCAATGCTAACAAATGCAACATTACAATGCGCAAGATGACTTTCCTTGGCAGAAACATCACACCAGGAAACATCACCATCAAAGACAGTGCTAGGCAACTCATCAATGAAATACAAGCACCATTCAACAAAGAGTTGTGCAATTAATATTAGGCTTTGTGAATTACTATCACATGTTCATCCCTAATTTAGCAGAGAAAAGAGTTCACATCCTGAACCTCCTCCAAAAGAAAAACGAATTTACATGGACCTGGCAACATCAAGAGGAACAAAATCTATTAAAATCAGCAATGAAAAAGATCAAATCTCTAAGATATCTTAATTGGATAAGAAACTATCAACAAACACACTGAACAACTAAATACAACACTGAACCTCCTCTTTAATGCCAGGTTATGAATCAACGCTAACAAATGCAACATTACAAAGCACAAGATGACTTTCCTTGGCAGAAACATCACACTAGGAAACATTACCATCAAAGACAGTGCTAAGCAACTCATCAATGAAATACAAGCACCATTCAACAAAAAGTTGTGCAATGAATATTAGGTTTTGTGAATTACTATCACATGTTCATCCCTAATTTCACAGCCTGAATCTCCTCCAAAAGAAAAACGAATTTACATGGACCTGGCAACATCAAGAGGAACTAAATCTATTAAAATCAGCAATTAAAAAGATCAAATATCTAAACTCACCACCACCAAATGATCCCTACATATTGGACTGCAATTGGGGTAACATTAAGCCAATTCCAAAATGTGAAGAAAAATCAATTTAATGGTTCAGTCACAAACTCAAACAAAGTGAAATTAACTAGGGTGCAAACCAAGCTAGAGATGCTAGCCCTTATCAAATCTCTCAAGAATTTCTGCCACTTCTTGATTGGTGAGAAATCTTTTACCATGCAAACAGATAATAGCGGCCTATGCTGGCTGAAGAAATATGCTGGTGATTGCTCCAACATAATAGCCAGATGGATTGAGTATTTAAATGACTTCCACTTCTCCATCAAGCACCAAAATGAAAACTGCATACCAATGCAGACATATGGACTGCACTACTCAATCTCATGAAAGAACAAGGCAAAGCCAGAGACTTTCACTTTATACCAGCATGTCAATACAAAGTCTACCTGACATCAATACCAATATGTACAGCCACCCAATAATTCTAGAATTGTCCATAATTATAAAAGAAGAAATCACTGCCAAAGAAATAGCCACTGCTAAAAAACATGATATCATACTAAGACAAATAATGGAGCACTTGAAAGATCCCATGTATCTTATGGACAGTATGGCAGCTCACTATTTCAATAAACATCAGTGGAAGACAACAAAAAGTGGCATTCTCTATGCCAGTGCAACAACATGCAAATTGATCACTCTGTCCAAATATTACAAGCATGAGGTAGTCAAAAAGATACACAAACAAGGTCAAAAAGGTGTCTACCAAGCAGAGCTAATGATCCATGAAAATTTTGTGACCACCTACCTTTGCTGATCAATTGAAGATGTTATAAACAAATGCCGATCCTGCATTACTAAAGTTTTTAGCAAAAGTTTTGACATCTATGAGATGTCTAACAGGTGAGAACAGAATAGAATGATTAAAGTTTATAAGAGTTTATTTTAGATGTCTGTGGAGACTTCCATTCCACTTAGCAGATTGTATGCAATGTCTAAAATTTGTAGGATTCACTTATTTTTCCTATTTGTGTTGCTGAGATTCTCTTTACAGGTTAGTTGAGTGAAGTTTTCAAGTTCAGTGGTAGGTTGCTTCTTGTACTTGATATATTTTAGATCATTAATGTTTTTGGGTATTTCTATTGATGGCCACAAATTATTGATGTCTTTGGAAAATATCATAGAATTTCTGATATAACTTTTGAACCTTGAGGGTGATCATTAATGACATTTTTGCGTCAATATCTGAATTGTGAGCTTCTTTGGTGTCGACTTTAGAATCAGGAAAGAAGAATTTGAAGTCATTGGTTAGTGAATTATGATAATTGTTATTTCTGTATAAGAGGTTTATGTTATTAAAGGAGGAGTTTTTCTGTCATCATTTGTTTTGGCTCATATCTTAGTCAGTCATGATTGTCACATGTTTTACAACGTCATAATATTTGAAGCTCTCTTGCCAAGAGGTTAATCCAAATAACATCATTAGCTCCAGCAAATAAGGTAATGTTTTGTTCTTTCTTTCTTGGTTTGTTGATAATATCAGGTGCAACAAAGGCTTCATATCAAGATACTGCGTTTCTCTGATCTGACGACAGAGATGGATTACTGGACAACAATGTCAAGAAATCGGTTTCTCATTTTAACGAGGTTTCTTAGATTCGATAATAGAGTATAGCGCAATAAATTTGACCCTCTCAGCCCAGTTCGCGATATTTGGACTATTTTTTGCGAAAAAACTAAACAACATTACATACCTCAATCATATCTCACTGTTGATGAACAACTACTGAAGTTTAAAGGAAGAGTTAAGTTCCGTATTTATATGTCTAACAAGCCAGGAATATTGGGCATGAAACTGATTTGGTTGTGTGAATCCGATACCAGTTATGCGCTAAGCAGAATTCCATATATTGGGGAGTCTACATTATCACTGATTGAAAAGGGAGGTGTGTCTGTGCCAGAGGCGAATGTTATGAAGGTAGCTCGATACTATTTGAGTAAGGGCGACAATATTACAATGGATAACTTGTTCACAAGTCCAAGCTTAGCAGATAAACTTCATGAAAATGACACATCACTTGTTGGCACAATTAGATACATACAATCGAAGAGAGTATTGCTAAAGACATGACGGGTAGAAGTAAAAAGTCAGCTAAATTTTATAAATCTGATGAGCAAATTTTAATCAGCTATTGTGACAAAAAGAAGAAGCCAGTTTTAACAGTTTTAACACTGAAATTAACCAATTTGAAAAAAACTTACCAGATATTGTCATTGATTATAATATCACAAAATCAGGGGTAGACTTGATTGACTGACAAGTGAACTACTATTGATGTGGTTGAATTAGCTTTCATTGGACTTTTCGCTTTTTACCATCTAATTGATGTGTCTTTTCTCAATACTTCCATAATCATGAGGAGCTTATGCGAAAATCACGCAAGTACTTCATTTCGCTTTAACTCTCTTATGAATTGCGGTTTAAAATTATTTATAATGCGGTGACTAAATCACCCCAGAAGTAAACGAAGGTCGTCTGTTTCTAAGACAATGCGCGGGTTAATACCCCTTAAGGGATATATTGGATATGCATTCAAGTATTATTTTCCTTAACATGTTACATAAATGGTTGTAGTAAAAGAAACTAGAAAAGCACTCTAAGAGCGCAGACCTCCGCCACGCAGCTTGTGTCCCCGGATCAGCACCAAAATTTAATGGATTCTTCCTTGAGCGGAGACGCACCTCTGGTGAAACTTTGAGGTCAATCCATTTATTACTTTTTGCGTAGTTGCTAAAAGACAGACAAACAAACCAACGCTACCAAAAACATAAACTCCTTTGCGGAGGT
>CABFPE010000252.1:996413-1009888 GCA_900660155.1 Hofstenia miamia
TATATATATATATATATATATATATATATATTCATATATATTATACATACATAAGAGCAAAGGAACAGGCGTTCAAGCCTGCCTGGCACGCGTTGGCAAAGTCAAAATGTAAGCTAGCAATATATTTAGCATTTGTAAACTAAAGGCAGTCTAGCACCTTAGCTGCCAATTTGTATTAGTTCCAATAATTCACTAATAACAGTAAACATATGCACTTAATGTAGCCTACTTTTTACTCGGTAATTATTTTAGAATGCCCTTAGTATTGAAGATAATTAAAAAACAAACATTTACAATTGATTTTTACTGCTAGTATATCAGTTAATATGCCTTGATTACGTTTGTGTTATTGGGGACAACTTACAAGCTTGTTTGCCAATGAAAAACCATGTAATTTTTTCAACAAATGGTTATAAATAAAACGTTAGCTTTTGCAAAAATATATGTAGGTAAGCTAATGTAGTATATTTGCAGCTTTTTTGTAAAATAACAATTAGTGTCTATTTAATAATAAGATTTGATGATAGTTATTGTACAATTATGATTTAATATCCCTTTGTAATTTAATTGGTCGCTCATAAGAGGAATCCATTTATGTGCGTAAATTTGAATCGCCGACATTGCTGTATCTTTTGCTAATTTGTTCTGTTATTACTCATCGCTTTCTAACAATTGAGTTATACTGTTTATCGATATTTATAAATACGCAGAAATTGTTAAATCTATCAATTTAAGTTTTGCTACCCTAGCTTCTAGTTGCTTTTACTTTTGCTATTTCAGATTTCCCCAACAGTATATTTAATTAACTTTCTATTTTAGCATTTTTCGGTTAATAGATTTTTCCCAAATTGCCCCTTTATTATTTTGTATTATATTTATTTATATTATGTTATTAATCATTATGATCAACGCTTAGGGTATCACTTCGGGCGACAGATAAGATAACCATAGGCTTTAAAGTCTGAGTGAAAGTAGGCATTAGGTATAAGGATGAGTACGGTTAGGAAGCGCGGTTTGCATGTAACTATAATTGTTGTATTTTCTCTAGTCTAAAATGAGCTGAGAATTAGGTGTTGGAAATGGTTCACCGCTTCAGCCGGAGGCCATGATTTTGTAAGGAGTTTGGAATTAACTTGTTCTCTGAATATTTGTTAACCTATGGAATGAACATGCTCTAGTTTTCTCAAAAGATAGAAGTACATAATCAACTAGTAGGTTCATCGGTTGTTCAATATTTCTAAAGATACAATGCTTGCTGAGTGTTGCACGTGCTTCTACCACAAGTCCAGCATTCTACACTAAGTCTAGCATGGCTTCCAAACAACCATAGCTTCTAAATTTAGGATGTCACAATTTTATTTTTTAATGTATTATCACTATCATCAGATAGTAGTGGCATAGTTATTTGCATAGTCAGCTGTAATATAATAACAGGGCTTACCAAATTGATATTACATTAAGATAAAAAAAATTAGGTAGAAATATTCGAAATGAAAATGTCTGATGAATTCAAATATTATAAAAATAATAATTATTATATATTTTCTAATATCTAGCTAAACTTAACCTATTAAGTATTCTCTCTTGCAAAATTCCTAAAGCAATGTAAATCTGCGGGTGTATGGCATACTTTGAACTCATTTGTCCAAAGATCAAAACTGAGTGGAATAAAATAAACAGCTGCGAGTTCACCAGAAGAGGTCTGGCAATCATAATTCGTTTCGTAATATAGAAATATCAAATTGGAATCACCTCTACAAAGCAATAATTTTGAAGATTGTAACGAACTTTTGAAAAGCCCTTTACTAAATTTAACCTCATTTGTATCAACATTGACTGAGTCAATTTCGAATTTTAATAGCTAAATATATGCAACAAAGCGTATTTTACTCATAATTGCAAACAAATTGCAATATTAAAAGTGCGATAGCTCTAAATACCAAATTTCCCTTTGTTTTTTACATACTAATTCAAAATTTTACGACGCCATCTAGCGAATTTTGAAATACAACCATTATAAAGCAGTAACTTTTCTTATGAAATTTCCTTTTCACTCTGTTTTAGCATTTTAGTCTTTAATTAACACATAGCATACAGGAAATCAAACACCTTTCCTGTAATATATTTACCTATTTAAAGTATTGCATTTACGTGAGCGAATTACAAACACTTCAGAAAGTCAAAGTCCGTTTCTGAAAAAACCTTATTTTTCTACTGTCTGTCCAACGCACGCCATTGTTTTGAATTCAGTTATTGAAAACCATCAGTTCTGCACAAGTCAATGAATTCAGACTTGTGTCCCAAATCACCTTCCTATATACATCTGAGGAGGTCCACTATTTTACTACTTTTAACTTTAAGTCACCCATTCTTCAATATCTTAAAAATATCACTGGAAATAGAGCCAATGTGAAGATCTATTTTACGAGATAGAGACACATGTAAATATTTCAACTAAAAACGGTTTTCATGACTAAGCAAACTTCGATCCCTTAATGTGCTTCATTTTGCAATACTTTTTCAAATCCTTAATTCTTCCTATTTCATGCAACAAGCTCGTTTATTGTGTCATTTTAACATTTACGAAGATGTTACGCAGTGTATAGAAATCTGCACACAAGAGGCCTTTTGCACCAATCTCTTTTAGCCAGCCAAAAAGATCACCATAGGTAAGAAGTTTTAATCAGTATTCCCTTAATTTATTTTGCTCCACTTCAATTCTTAAGAACTGCCACATATGAAGCTATTCCTTAACAGTTTACAAATATATTCAGTAGCGCATGGAGCATTATAGGAAAACCTTTGTTCCCTCCATGGTTCACCAATTCAACAATGGCAATTATGTTACCTTGCTTACCGCATTATTTTGAGAAAATTAACATGAAATTAGAAAAACACATGTGTGCATAGAACTCAGATGTATGTTTAAAATTACAATATAACTGGCCTAGTTTGAGCAAATATGAAGTAGGAAAGGAGTATGTTGAAATTGTTGAAGCTTGTAATTTGTTGTTTTTGCTAGGTGCTTCCTTTCTGGTGCATTTATAACTGAACAATTACATCTTGGAGGTCAGGCTTGCCATAACTTTTTAGCAAGCGAATATATGTGGTAGTCGAATGCTCAAGTTACAAAAAATGGGTATATACAAATAAATATTTCAATTGCTAAGGTATAGTAAATTGCAAATAAATAATAGTTTCTCGGTTTAATAGTGCATTTAGTTATAAATTTGATAATCACACAACTAATAATAACTCATTGTTTGTTCATCATGTTAATAATTTGAGAACTGAAATGTAGTTTATCAAACAAACAATTAAAATCAACACTGCCTATCAGTTGGCAATGCAATACAGGTGACATTTGATGAAGTTTTAATTAATGTGTGACGGAAAATCTCTTATATAATACATTGATATTTATAAACTTACTTTATTGATGACAATTTTTAAATGGACACTAGACTGTATAAGATCATTTTTTCAACATTGAAAGAAGTTTTAATTCAATAATCATTACGTAAAGATTCTAAATAATAAACCCAAATAATATTACTTGCCTTATTTGTCTATTTCATTCAAAAACTAATATTTACTAAACTGATATAACATAGTAGTAATAGTAAAATAATGGTCTGGTCAATTAGTAACAGAATTTCATTTTCACTGTTAAAATGGATGCTACTCATTCAAAAATGATTTATTTTTTTATTGAAATCTGTCATGGGTGACTCCTTGGTGACTCAATGAGCCAGAATTATATTTTTGAGAAATTTCATTTTTCTTTGATCTATGAACACAAAACTAGTTGGTAACATAATTTCAAAAAGTTAATAAATTCGCTTTTAGAAGTGTATACCATTTACATCATAACATATTGTTCCTCTATAAATGTTGTATTCATTTAAGGTTAGCACCTATCTTATCACCAAATTTTGACATAATTCAAACATTAATTCCATTAAAAATTAAGAAATGCATTGGTTCTACACTGGTAACGGAAATTCAAAGTTTTAGGCGCATATAAATATGTATATATAATAATGAACAGCATGGCGACAATCTTAATTTTTCACTCTAGGTGTTAACTATCACGTGAACAAGCCCATAAACAATGTCATTTGTAGTGATATGAAATGATTTCAGAAGAATTACACCGTATTTGAAATATATCACTTTTTACATGAAGCTATTTTCAATACTAAATTTGATTCAAAAAGGAAAATTGATTTATAATATAATAACTTGTAATGCAGTACGAATTATCCTAAATGCATCAAGTACCAAACAAATGGTCTGCTATTTTGATACTTCATTGATTAAATCTTTTTTAGAAAACTAGTTATCCTTCTATTCGCCATTGCAGCTTATGGTAAGTAACAATTTTATTTCTAAATTCGATTTCGAATTTCTATTGAATTACACATTCAATTTATGGAATTCTTATGGCTAAAATATTTATGCATTTTGGGGAGTATTATATAAACATCTTTGAAAACTAGCAGTTATGTTCAATATATCAATTTTTATCCCATACAGACCCGACCTAGCTCAAAATGCTAGGAATTCTGAATTAAGCTTTGTCTTAATATTGTTTCCCTGAATTTTTTTACTAAAATTATTATAAACCGATTATTTATCTGCAGATTGTACAAAATCTAATCTCATTTTGCAAAAGTGCAATGATTTATGAGATTCTTCACAAAAATTTTAAGATTTATGCTCATGGGAACTGGTATTTTTGAGATCCGCTTGAAATATACTGTGATAGAGAAATATGCTGATGATTGTGTTACCAATAAATGAGATAAACTACTTACTATATTGCTCAATATTTTATTGTTATCAAACACCCGGCAATTATGTTCAAACTAGATTTCACAACCTGGACGTAATTGTGAATAATCACAATGTATTATAGAGGAAAGCATTTCAAAATATTGACAAATTTATAAAAATAATTTGAAGATGTTTCATTCTAACTAAGCGATTTTATGAACATGTGATAAAGCATTTTAAATATAAAATTCGCATTTGCATTTAAGCGAACAGAATATAATTTTCACTGACTTGTTTCATGCAAATTTATAAATTACGCAGAAATTGAACTCAACAAAATAGAACTCTTCGCTTAGTCATTTATCTGGATCTTGTGATCACGCGTTGAATATCAATCATAGATATTCAATTCCACATTGCGCATGCTTTGATTACAGAAAGTTGGCATTCACCAAAAAGGTGTGCGTAGATGTCATTCTCGGAAAACTACCCACTAACTCCATTTTCCTCGTCTTTGTGGTGACAGTTACAGTACCATGCTCTCTGATCATGTGATCCCAGAACTGAGAACATGACGGCACTCTGCCACATTATTCTAACACCACACGTGATTTGTTTGCTAATAAATTTTCAATAGAATTGTTCAGCCAAATTCGCAAAAACTTAATCCAAATTTATATTACAACACGATTTCACATTTTGCGACATTCACTTATAGTTGGGCTGATCTGAATACTTGTGGAAGACAGACTAACGATTTTGAAATGTCGCAATAATTTTCCATACCTGAGCCAAGCTAGTTGTTTATTTGCTTATTAAATGATTTTTTCTTTGCACAACATTTTGTAACACGTTAAATTAATCAAATTTGTGGAAATTCATAATTATGAAAATCGTTTTACAATATTATTGTTAGAATGAATGGCATTCCGCAATGGTGTTATATAACACTTTTAGAAAACGTTTAATAGACGTCTTTAAAATGTCATTGGTGAACACAAGATAGCATCCAGAATAGTTTAGAAATGGTGTTATATAACACTTTTAGAAAACGTTTAATAGACGTCTTACAATGTCATTGGTGATTAAGACGTCTTCTAAGCGTTTTATTGTTTATTGGGGACTATGGCCTGCTAAGCCGTGGCCATGGCCATGGAGGCAAAACACTAGTACATGTATATAGTTTTGAAATAAATATCATTGCATCACGTTCTGCTGTTATTCTAAAATCTAAGTGAGCTAGTGCCTTATTCTGTGCAAAATGTTGAATAATAAGAAAATTACAGCTGATTTATATTTTGCGTTACTTTTTGGCCAGCCCTGCATATAAATAAGAAAGCTATGAGCTTTACTAATTTATTTACTGTGTAAATATTTTCATTGCACCAACCATGTTTTTTAGAAGCTGCTTCAACTCCAGACACTCCACTATGGCCTGACACCTTCACGCAAACTTTCTCAGAAACTACGAAGATTATACTTTCTTATCATGTGAACGGAACCTTTTATTATGATGCAACTGTTAACAAGTCACTCATGTATAGAGAAAATGGAGAACATGATAGATATTGCGGCTATGCTAGCTGGGATGGTTGGGAAGATACTCCATGTAGCCAATTAGTTTCCGATGGTCTTAGGTAACAAGTTTGTGAGAAGATGTGAAGTATTTATTTGTTTAGGTGGGTTATATTTCCAGAAAAGAAGTCATGTTGCATGTGTTGCACTGCAGCAGATGGTTGTGGCCTTGTAATACCAAATTGGCTAGATGGTGCAAACTATTTGGGAATTGTTAATTTTACTTATTCTGGTGGAAATCAAGTATACAAATGGGAAAAAAGTGGCGTGCAAGTAGGAATTGATTATTTCGATTCTATATAATGTATAAGCAACATAAAAATTCATGTAAAATATTCAATAGCAAAAACAAATGAGAATAATTCAAAAGCTAAATATTGATTTGCATGATAATTTAGAATCTATTCTATAGTATATTCTCATTATTTCAGCTTTCCACTTAAATACATGCCTCAGCACTGTCACAGTAAAAAATAACACTGCAAACCACAATTTCGTTATTTTTCAACTGATTGAGTTTTTTTGCAAAATTTTTATTTATTTAATCATAATTTAAAATAATAATGGAAACTCAAAATTTTATTACTTTGCTGTTAACATTTGCTGTGCCATTTTCCATAGGAATTAGTTTTTGTGATAACTGATGAAAATTCTTAAGCAGGTTGATTTAAAATGAATTAATTTCAGATTCAAAAAAGATTTTCAAAAGTGTAAATAAGTTGAAATTTTCATTTCTATTTAAAATGTGGAAAGCCAATTTCTGTATAGTATATTATTTATAATATAGTTAAATTAAACTTGCTTAGTCGAACTACTATTATGAAACCATATCTGAAGAGCCTCTAAATAGAGTCATGTTGGAAATTGATATGGTCCCCAATGACCTGCAACGATTTCATTTACCTAGAAAAAACTCAGTTCCTGATGGAATTTTCGATCTTCCCAGCTACTGTGATGCTAAAAATAAGTGTGGTGGTACATGTCATCTGGTTTAATTATAATAGTGTACATTTTTGTTTTTGTTGATGAAAACTATATGGAATATGTGATTTTCAATTTATTTGTTTTTAAACAGATTTTTTCAATGAAAATTAAATAGTAAGCATTCAAAAAATTGAATTAACTGATGTATAAATAGTTTAAAATAATGAGAATGTTTATATATACATATTTGTTCATTATGTATTTATATTTCATTTACAAGTTTATATTTTAGTAAATTTGAAAAACATTAAGTTAAATAAATTCTTGAAGCTTAACCAAATTTTTCACAGAGATGTAAAATAAGATCCAGCGCATTTTTTTAATGTGCGAGTAGCTCTTCAATATAATGCTCACCAAAATGCATCAAGAGAATGCAATCTGTTTGGTAGTCAGTGCAGTGATTTCAAGTCATTGAAATTTACAATATGAATCATAAATCTTGTTTTCAAATTGTATTTGAATTCAGATTGATTTTAATTGACTGTGTATCATTCATATATCTTTTCTATTTGAAATTGAATTGATTGATATTTGAAAAATTCTCAACAAAAGAGAATGCTTAAATATATGCAGGCACTGTGCAAAACTATGAATTAATTTGCCATATAATATTTGTATGATAAATAGGTATGCTGGAAGCCAAAAAAAATAATAAAAACATATTTTTAGTAATATATTTTGCTTAAAAATGTTGTTTTGATCAGATGCTAAGAAAAGCGTATCTAAATAAATAGCAATAGACACCATTTCATTTTTTCAAAAAAAAATTAGCATGGAAAGACTTTTACAACGCTGATCTCGGAGAGATTTTTTTATTGTTACAACACTTAATGTCATTTATCATTACACTAGTTCCCGGATTTGTGTTATAAACAGTATCTTCACATTTTATACAATTACGTTTGTTTGTATAAATAAGCTCACTTCTAATTTTTGAGAACAGCATTTCCTATTAACCCTTATCAGATATTGATTACAAATTTCAGTTAATAAAATGTCTTAGTCATTAACTTAAGGTGATTAGTTGCGTGATTATAGTACTTTATGGGCCTTAATATCATGTCACTGAGTGCCATTGTATAAATAACTATGAAATACAATAATCATACCACTTATTGCTTTTCATACAATGATTAAGCATTTCAATGACTACAGATTTGTAGTCAAATATCTGCTTAACACTAAACTTTTTTGTACTACCAACTTTGTAGATTCTATGTCAAACTAGATACTTAGATATAATTCAGGCTGAAATACATAAAATTCAATAGTAATTTTTGCAAGTTATTTTCCTTATAATGCTAAAATATTTGACGAACTTATATATATATATATATATATATATATATATATACACAGACACATATATACATACATACACACACATATATAACGCACTTATTTCACATTTTGAAAAATGAAAAACAAGAAAAATTTTCAATCTAAAGTTGAAACGACTTTCCAATTTTGAATTTGCCTTTGAATTTTGGCTAATATTTGTAATAGCATTTGATTTAATAAAGCATCTAAGTATTTGATTTGAAAATAATTAATTAAAATAATTTTTTGAATTGAGGTTATTAGAAATTCTTGAATCAACCGATTTTTCTCAAAGATATTCTTCTAAATCAACAAAGAAAATTAAAGATTCTGTGCATACTTATTGAAGAATTAGTTCAATTAAATTGAAGTTTGAAGTACAGCACATAAACTTTGCAAGCTTACCCATTCTGTGGAAATAAGCTCAAAATTCTTAGTGCTTAAAGTTTTCATTGCCTTCATGGTGTTGTTAAGTTTTCATAGTATGTATAAAAAATTTATTTCACAGATCTATACCCAGAGGGCATATTAAATTAAATGTCCCATTCCATTTTGAGGTACTGATTGGCATTTAAACTACTTTCAACGGCAATCATTGATATCTGTCTGTACAGTTAAAATCGTATTTCTAAGCCAATTAGATAATTAAGTGTTTTTGAATGAACATTGAAATAGCTTGATATCAGCACTAAGTACCCTGAGAAATGGTTTGGCTATGCTTAGAAAGGTAAAACTGATACGTAGCAAGCATCTACTTTGAATCTAAGTCAATTCCATAAATTTATCATTTCAAAATTATTTAATAGTCAATTTTTTTGGTTCGTCTTGAGTTTCTTAATAATAAATTAAAAGTAATATGTGTAAAATATACATTCATAACAAATTTTCTTTTGTACATAATGAAAAATTTAATAAATAACAATCACGATGCAATTAAAAATGATTCTTTGGGAAAGTGTTGTTTTCAGGGCTGAATGTCACAAGTTCAGCAATCTCTTTGCATTATTCATTTTTTGAAATGAACAATCCATAATACCGGAAAAGAAGAATATCATTTGATTTTATTGATAAAAGTAAATGCTTTTAGATATTCAAGCAAAATTTTTTGCATAAGTTTTAACTTCCTTTTATGATATCAAATATACATATGCCGCGACTTTTCAGAAACATACTGTACATAATCATTTGTGCTACTATGATATTTTCCAATCATGGTTTTCATTTAGTGCCCTCTCATGATAGACTGGTTTAATAATTTCTTAAAATTATTTATGATATTAATGTAAAAAATTTTATTTTAATTATCTAGAGCTATATTGATATTGAAAACCGGTCGTCACGCATTAAATTATTCAAAATCCCGTATTTAATTTACGACCGAATAATTTGTACATGTGTGTATATAGTGTAAGCCAGGGCTTCAGAGCAGACACATATATGAAGCTGCTAATATTAAAATTTAGTTCCAGCATTTTCCTCGGAGCTGGAGCTGTAGCAACATTTAAAGTGCCAGCAGAGTAGGGTTGGAGCCTAAGCCATATGTTTATGGAACAGCTCCATCTCCAAAACGCTTTTTAAAAGCTGTTTTTATTAGGTGATTTTTGTTCCAATAAAAGCCTAGCTGTTACAAATAAATGTATAAAAATTCTTGGAAATTTTAAGAAATTCGCTTGAATTTGAAAATATCAATAAGTTCAGAAATTTCGTATTTTTTGAATATATTATAGTCCAGATCATAATAGAGCTGGAGGCGTTGGCATCAAACAACTCCTTAGCCGAAGCTAAATTTTGATACGAATATGCTCTGGAGGCTTGAGTTGGGGCAGCTTCATATTTGGTCCTGCTCTAAATCTCTGCCTTTGAGAAACTATTGCAGGATTTGATAGCTTAATGTCGGATCAAGGATTTTTTTCATAAGGGTGACTTTTATTTATGCAAAAGGCACTCACGAATTTTCAAAACTGCGCTTGAATTTGGCACGTATTAAGAAGGTGGTCCAAAGCTGAAAAACCTAACAAAAGAGAAACAAAACAAAGAAAACAAAGCACGTGCCCCCAATATATGTAGTTGTGGTATGTCCAAAGATGTGAAATTTTTAAAAACAGTAATACTCTCAATGTCAAAACTTGAATGACTTTTAACACTGTAGATGAACGTAATTTCAATTCTGGTTATCTTATGAAATATAGTTGATCATATCTGAATGAAAAATTTCAGACGAGAGCAATGTTTAAATTTAGTGTCCACGTTCAACAGCAAAATCTCATAATCACACTTGCAACTTAGCGCAATGGATATGGCAATGATAAGTAATTACGTTCAATTTCATCATTCATTCACTCAAAGATTGGTCTTCATGATCTCTTGATGTGAACTTCAAATGGATGTAAAGGAAAACATTTAGGTGCAAAGAACACCCTGATTGTCTTGCTTAAAACGTTTTGTCCACTTTACCTTTTCCAGGTGTGGCCTAATCTTCTTTAGCAACCTGCAGCATAATATGAATGTCTCAATATGTATACATTTAACTACTGCTGATTTTCTTCTCTAATCCTACAATAAACCATGTACATAAGAAGTGCAGGTCACAGTAATAAAATCCATAAGAAACGTTTTTCAACACAACATGGAGAAAATTAACCTAAAGGTTAAAATGCATCATTGCAAACTAATGTGACTCTATTGACATTAACAAACCAATACCAATCAACTGCGCTTGTGTGATTTTAAAATCTGGTGGTACATAAGCATATAGTTTTAAAATATATAGCATAGCTGTTTTCTATTTTTTAAGTAGACACAAAAAAAGGAAATAGCATCTAAATTAAACTAACTCTTGTGGATAGCAACCAACTGAAAAAAGTGGTGACTATTCACCCAACTCATCCTCCTTGGATCTGCCCTTGTAGCTCTTTACTTCATCTGAGTTTCATCCACTGTTAGTACGTAATGATGCCTACGTTACAGATTGGCAGTTCTTCTTTTTCATGAGAACTATGGATACAATAGTTTTATAGTATGAAAATATGAATAAGTTGGTGTACTTCTCTTCTCCATTTGGCTGGAAAATTGTATATATCCACCAAAGATTTTTAAAATCTCCGGAATAGTACCAATTCCAAAAAGGCAAATATTGGATCACCAAACCATCTCCGTCTTGTATGATTTAATTCTAGAATTTTCGAGAGATTACTCTTTGACACATTAATTACTGGTTCATCAACCAAGAGCACTCTTCTGAAAATGATTAATGCAAGCAAAAATCACAATGAACTTTACGATTATGTGAGAATATTTACTCTTGAACTCAACAAAGGCATTTGACAGCGCTCCAAGGCACATGATTGTAGAAAAAAAGCTGAATTAATGATTAACATTCTTTCTAATTTTCTACTGGAAAGAAAACATTTTTTAGATATGAGCAAGCATCACCTGGGATTACTTTAGACTAACTTTGGAATTCCTCAAGGGGCTATTCTATTTTTAGGCCTATTATGATTAATTTATTATATGACAAAGATGCAAATTTCTTCTGACTGTGGTAATTGGGTGAAATATGCGGATGCAATCAATTGCTTTATTCTCGGTTTCTATGCATGCCCTGAACAAGCTGAAACAATAATTAAAGAACTTATGTCATGGTGTAGTTTGAATAACATGTTTTTTCAATACAAACAAATCTGCAGAACTCTGTATTCAATTTCGAAAAGGTGATAAACTTTGTAATATTCTTGGAATTAAGCAAAGAATAAATGTCGTTTTCCTTTGACTGATCACTTCCGATTACTACTAATTTGATAAACACGTTAATAAACTTGAGAAAAAAAGTTTATTCCTAACTTACCTTCTACTCAAAAAGAAGCACAAAAACTATAGCTCTGAAAGCTTGAGGTATTTATTTAGAACAATTATTTTCACTCATATATGTTATTGCATGAGACTGTAGGGAAGTAGTTTCCAACAATGCTTACACAGGATTGATTGCGTACAACACAAAGCACAAAAATAGATTATTGTATTATGTACCAATGAAGGAATACATTTTTGAGAAGGATAACAAGTTATATGAAAAAATAACCAGTAATAGCAATCATAATTTGAAATCAATGTTCCCAAACGAGAACTATATACTGTTTGTTGGATATGAGAAAGAAAGCCACATTACAAATTTTCTTCCTGATGGAATTCTGAAAAAAATATTAACATGTTCTTTCTTTCTGATTTTGAAAATTTATAGTTAAGATTATCAGGTGTTTCTTTTTTAATTTAATAATTTGTTATTAATGTTATTATTAATATTATTATTATTATTATTACCTCTTACTTTGCACAGCTTCATGCTGGTATTCCTCTCAGCTCGGGGAACTCACTGCTCCTAGTGCTCCTACTGGGACTACTTCAACCTTCTTTAACTTCCACAGCCTTTCTATTTCCTCTGCTAACTCTCTGTACTTGTCTATCTTCTCCTTCTCCTTGCTTTCTACATTTCTGTCTTTTGGTACTGCTATGTCTATCACCGTTCCTAATCTTTTCTCTTTGTCTACAACTACTATGTCTGGCCTCCGTGCTTCTATCACTTTGCTCGTCTGAATGTTGAAGTCCCACAGTATCTTAACCTTCTCACATCCTGCTATTAGATGATCTACTGTCTCACACTCTTTCTTACATAGCCTACACTTATCACTTACTTCTGCTCTTCTGTCTATATGCTTCTTCACCCAGTTTGTTCTTATTGCTTGCTCCTGTGCTGCCATTATCAGTGCTTCTGTTTATCTCTTCAGTCCTGCCTTCTTTAACCACTTGTTGCTCTCTTCTCT
>CABFPE010000252.1:1045749-1065835 GCA_900660155.1 Hofstenia miamia
ATATAAATATATAAATGCTGAATTTACTTTTGCATATAATATTTAGTGAATTTGTGTTTTTAGCAGTTAAGCCGATTTCGTCACAATTTTTTCCACCACATAAGAACCCACTCACATCGGGTATGTTGAAGCCGCGCAAGACACCGATTACTGCAAAATCATGTTTTGATCCTTCCAAAATTCAGCAAGAATAAAATCAGGTAAGCATATATCTATATATTATTATTCAAAACTAAAGAATGTCGATTCTATTATTGTTGATTTTCTATTTAAGCCGGAATACGGCATCTTACTTATCAAATAATATAATTATTAACTCTAGCAAACAGAGACATAATAGAAAAATGTTGAGAAGCGATGAACGGAACATGGTCGAACATTTTAAAAAAAAATTATTGAACATTTGCAATTTAAAAAAATACCATGTAATCCCAATAAATCTTAAAATCATTGATAACATTTTAAACATGAAGAGCCTTTAATCATACTATTTTTCATATCTCTAATCCCTTCGATTACAAAGAAAACATTAAAATTGAAAATATATAAGATTGAGAGTAATTAAATTAGATAGAATTTAAATGTCTAATCACAAAGACCTTTTTGCTTTTTTAATTTATGAGATTATACTTTGAGTTTATAATCAACTAAGAACCTTAGATTATCATGCTTACATTTAGTGATAGAGTCCAAATGTAACTAAGAAAATATTTATAGAGCAATTGCTTCTAAACAATTGAATCTTACAAAAAGAACTTTTATATTTCTGGCATTCATATTTTCAAAGTATATTATGACATGATTTGATGGAAGCTGAATGTGTTAATGACTAAGTTACCACTAGTCCCTACTTTTGCCCACTACTGCTACTGTTCTAATCACTTCTGGGACCACTTCAACATTCTTCAGCATCCATAGAATCTCTAATTCCTTCACCAGCTACTTATATTTGTTCATCCTAACCTTCTGCTTGCTTTTTGTATCTATGTCATTGGTACTGCTATGTGTTTAATCATTTTCATTACTCTTTAATCATCTTTTTTTAATCATTATTCTTGAGTGCATGATGAATGTCAGAGTAGATCTTCACCCTCCAACTTTCATGCCATTTATAACCAACTTCTCATTCATAAGGCCTGCTCAAGTTTACAATACATCTTGCTTTGCATGCCTAAACTTATATCATCCTCGGCAAAATTTCTCAAACACTTCCCTTACATACCTTGCATTTGCCACATATTTAACTCTATCTTAGCCAGGATCTTTTTCCACTTTTAGAAACAAGGTGTACTCCAATAGAACCCTCTTATAAAACCAAATTGTAAAATGTGACTGAACTATAGCTTCGATATGGCTGAACAAAGATGGAAGCAGGTTGGTGCTAACCAATGGACTGGACCAGGGCGAACCAATCACAGTCCGGATCCGGTCACCCTTAATTTCCCTTCATCGGTTAAAAACCAGACACTTTGAAATGAATATCTGGTCATACCGATCAATTAATTTAATCTGGGAGTTTTTAAAATCTCAAGCTGAGAAAGCACGTGACATTTACCATAATTATAGTTTCTAAACTATATTGTAATTTACAAAAAAATTCACTTATGTACACTGTACGGTTGAGCGAAAAAGTTAGTCTATCACATATGCAAATCATTAACGTGAGTCAAGTCATTTTTTTAATAAATACAAGTGCATAATGTAAAAGTGCCATTGAACATTGAATGTCGATTCAGTGGTACAAATTCTGCAAACAAGAGCTCTAAGGATCTAAGTATCTCAACAATAACACCATGTTTAATTGTAACTATCCATTTATCCTTTAACGTTATACATGTATATTGCAAATAAATCGCAATAGTAATGACTTAGAACTTATAGAAGCTGTTAGTAAACATGCCAATTGCCCACTGGGCCTTTAAAGGCACACCCTAATAAGATCCCATAATTAATTATTAGATTATATATTCAGAGTAAACGTCAAGTTTAATTAACTACGGATGGTGGAATTGTTATCTTAACGGGATTATTTGGATTTCCTGATCACAACGAGTGCTAAATCCGGCTTGTTAATTAAGCTTAAAATTACTATTGAAAATCATCACCGTCGATGTTTGGAAGCAATCACAGCGTGTCATTAATTATTAAAATCTATTATGGAATAATTACTTACATAGGATTACCAAAATTCAAACAAACACGTTATTATAATTGGCAACATTAAAATCATTGGGTTTTTTGTCTCCATTTTTTGGTTTGTGTCCTTAAATCAACAATGCAATATTTAGGATTAATCCGAGTGCTTAAATGCCTATGTGTTTAATACATGATCTTTCATCTGCACAAATACATTATGCAATACAAAAAAAACGGATTAAAACAGCAATGCCGGTCACACCTATCAAAAAGAAATTGGACCTATAAATACAATCGATCAAACGGTTCTTTATAATCTGAGGACCGGTCAAAGACTGTACCCATATGATGGTAACTTCTTTACCGGACCGGACCGGTCCACCGATCAGGGAGCAAAGAATGGAATATTCTGTTGCTCTGACGTCAATGGGTGGTGACTTCAGCAAATTTACTGCAATGCTTATTGAATGTTTCATTTCATCATGTAGTTAGCGAATGAAAATAATTTTTATTATGAGACTTAATAACAGCTCAGTCGATTAATGTAGCAAGGTCTTTGTGCCATTTTGTAAACTTGTGTTCATTGCAATTACATATTACTATACAAGCCGTGGTTTTGATTTTCAAGTATTTGTAAGCTTAAACAGTAGAACATAAAACATTTCATATTGAATGAAAAATTATATCGTGTATCAAGTATTGTATTCTACTAAATTTGGAAATGACAGACTGATATTACAGTGAAGGATATACTACTACACGAAAAGATACTAATATAATGTGTAAGCTGCATGGGGTCTATTTTGCAATGTAGAATGCTTTCTATGGGAAAACTACTTTTTTCTAAGTAAAAACGCTGTTATTTTTTAAAAAACTGCATCTGGGATGCAGGCATAATTTCTTTCGTTGCAGATGTGGATATGGGTTGGGTCCAGAATTTCTAGAAATGTGTAGGTGTGGGTTGATGTGGGTACAGACTTTGGGGATTGGGTATAAAATCTGTACCCAAGTCTACCACAGCCGAGATAGGGGAAAGGCTTTTCCGGCCTGACAACATTTTAGGAAACGTAAAAAATATCAGGGCTAAATCGTTTCTCAAATTAGAGATATAACATTATTTCTAAATAGAGTGCACATTCTACTTTACTCAGTTTGTTCCTGTGTTGATATTATCCCTACTTCTTTCTCTGTTCAGACTTGCTTTGATTATCCACTTTTTTTCTATATTCCTCCAGTTAGAGCTATGCGAAACATTAATATTATATATATATATATATATACATATAATATTTTGATATTTCAAAACATTGTATCATTATACAAATATCTTGCTATTGACTCTTATTTTATTAATTATATTATTAATTTCAAGGTTCTTAGCCCAGTCTTGGTTTAATATCTCCACAACATCTTCTGAAGAGCAGTTTGTTCGTCCAAAGCAACACATCCCAGGATGGATACAAAGTATGAACGAAACATCAAAACAACATTTCATAAAGAAAATGGAGGAGTAATTCTTGAATACTTTTCATAAATATCAAAGAAAAACATTTTGCCTATTGCTCTTGAAGTTTAATTAAGCCCTTTCGTTAAATTGAAGATCTTAAATATAATTTTTAATTTTTTCAATTCTGTGAAAGTTTTGTCTAACAAAGAAATTTATAATTCTTACATTGATCATGAAATAATAAATAACCTATCATCTTAAGATATTAATGAACAACTAAATTCTGTAGTTTTTTTTTCAAATTTATTGTCGTACTTAGGGAGAAAATTTCACTTAAAGTTGATCGCAAACGCAACTGGATGACGTCGCGTGTCAAGAGACGTCCATGGAGTTCTGATATGAGACAAGCGTGCGACTGTTGCAAAAGTAGACAACGTCTTCTGCTACCAGCGAAGATTTCAGCAACGGAATACGTTTGGAAGATTAGCTAACTTGAGGTTAAGTAAAAATAAAAATGTAAAGTTATATGCAATCTTTCCATTTGTTGTTCTTTTTCAATTATGTTTGGAACTTGTTTTTTATGATAAAAATTTTTGTATCTTATGTTTAAATTACATATAAATAGGTGCTTTTTATATTGCATCAGTAACAGCCTGCACTCAGCGGCAGCGGCAACCAACTGAAATAAATATGCATACAAACTAATTAAATACTGTGAATTTTCCTTTTCATAACATAGGTAGGTTATTTTTCTACTGTGATATACTCTTTGTTCTCGGTCTCACAAATCTGGCCTCTCTGCAGTACAACAAACATCTACATCTACACTGTATCATGATGCTTCATTCAAACAATATTTCACAAAAAGTAAATTAGAAAAACATTTATTGCTTATCGTAAAATGTTTATTTTTTATATTAATTTTTTTTAATGTGTTCTAAATATTAAATAATGCACCCCTAGCCATGGCCTCTACAATATTGGGCTAAGGCCCCACATTGGTTCCGCCTTCATTGCTTGCACTTCAGACAAGAAGATGAACCCACTATAATTGAAGTGGCAATAAAAGGAGGCCATCGCTGATAAGAAGCAAACACGACAACAGCGAGGAAGAACTAAAAAGTTGTAGATAAAAAGTGGACTTATATTTACTTAATAAATATAATGAAACTATTTATAAACCACTCTGTGTTTCCAAAATTGAGGAAAGATCAAAAGATCCAACAGAATCAATTTCAATTTCCCACAAATATGTATTGACAACTTACAATCATTCCCTGGATCCATTCCCAGCAATTTGATGAGGCGCGTACCCAACACAATGTTAGAATAATTGACTTTCAATTGAAAAACTTTTGATCGCCAGCTGTCGAGTCGTCCATTAGTGCGTGCTTTATTTAATTTGAATTGTTATTAGTTGTTCGATCGTCTGCTTAGCACTTTTTGATCACAGTAAATATTTATCAGCATTGTAAGTTTTAGATCTGATACTGTCAGAAGTTTTAATTTAAGTTTTGATTTCCCAACGCATAGCCGTATTATTTTTACTTAGATACTTCTCTAACTCTTGATTTAACTAATCTTTTAGATATAATTCATTTTCTTAAATCTGCCGTTACTGTTTTGGTTATTTTTATACATATTTTCATCTTTATTTTTTATTTATATTTAGTATGTGTAGCTAAATATAGGGCATCGCTCAGTGTACAGCAGTGCTACTGGTAACTTAATTGAAGACCAATAACCAATCTGTACCTTAATGGATAATGTATTGATTAGGGGAGTAAAGTTTATTTGCATGTACAATAACAAGGCAGTGTGGCCTTTCAACTTTCAATGAGCTGAACGTAGGTTCTAGGTCCTTAGCTCTGCGTTGGTCGGAGGCCATTCAATTATTAGAAGAATTAACATGATCTTTTTTCCCTTGTTTGTTACTGGAGTATACAATTTCGTTCCACATTATCTCACTAAATTGCAGATAAGAAGCAAACTAGTATTTATTACTCTCTTATGTTGTTTTGTTAGAATGTTCTACTGTGAAATGAAGAGTCCCGAGAAGTGAACATTCTACATTAAATTTGAGCAGACTAGACCCGGGTTGTTTATTTGGGCCCGTAGAAGGAATCACCTATTTAAAAAATACTTGATATGTCTAAGACAAACTAAAACTAATTATAGTAAGAAAATGAATGTCTCCAGATCAGCACCTGATAATTTATTAAATGAAAATTATACCTGGTATATAAATCATTCCAGCATTTTTAAAATTAAAATTTTGCAAATTGTCAAACAACAAATGACTTGAATAGAAATTCAAATATTAGAATTTAACATTTAAAAAAAACGATCTCACAAAAGTAGTGAGAGTGCAATTAAGTAACCTACTTGGTATTTTTAAGTGCTTAGGCTACTGTGTGCTTTGGCAAATCAATGGAAATAGACTTTTGTTTTGGGGTCTATTTCATATGCACCTTAGGAACTGTTATCTTAAATATCACAGAACTGCTATTTACCTTAATAGTATTTGTTAACATAAGTTCATCTCTGATATGTCTTCTCAATCTTTGAAAATGTAGGGGTTATTATAAATTTTTTCCTAAGAAAGCCTGTGGCATTTTTAATCTTAAAACATGTTGCGAGTGGTTGATCAAGTTTTTTTGGTATTGGGGTTTATTATAATTTGATAAGTGTCATTTTTGGAGATTAAGAATTTTGTATAACTGGTAGTTGCGGATCTAATATTTAGATTAAAAAATAATTAAATCTATCATTGAATACTTGAAAAATGTGCTGTTTTTGAACATAAAAATTTGTGACATTTAGATTAGAACACCATGTATTGAAGGGGTTTCAAAATTTGAACTCAAACATTGTTAACGATTTTTTGATTTTCTGTTTGAGTTTAGCTACTGAATGAATTAACAAAGTTTCTCTCATTTAGTTTATGTTGATAATTTGATGGGAGGAACTGCATAATATGAATAACAGTCATCAATATATTGCACAAAAATTAATTGCCATGAGTAATACTTGCAACAATGGCACATGATAGGAACATACTGTACATTGTAATAACCAAGGGCTGATTTCGAAATTCCTGATGGGGTACTGAACTTTATTTTTGGTTAATATTTTTCATTATAGATTTGATTAAATTTTCATTCATCATACAATTTTCAACACATTATGATACCAATTTTAAAGATCTTGCTAAGATTTGACCAGTTTCCTAAGTTATTCTTAAAGGCTAAGAAATTTCATTTAGAGAAATAGCCCAAAGCTATAATACACGTATAGCTAAGGTCTTCCAAAAATACATATACGAAATAGTAAAAAAACCCAATAAAACGTTCCTAAATAATTTTAAGTTTCCACAACTGTGACAAATTTTTGGAAATAATGGAAACATGTGGAATCAGTTACAAATGAAATCCCAAGGTTAAAATTAATTTCAGTCACACAGTCCTCATTAAAATCTACAACTGAAAGGAAAAAATAAGCAATTCTTAGAAATCAGCACCATAAAACTATTAATCATGGGAAAATATAATTGTAAATCTTACCATTAAACAGAATGGCCTAACCTAATAAGACATAGTTGTGGTAAGCCAAATCCTTCTCCCTTCTAAGCCCAACTTAGCTTAATGCTGACATCTTATTAAGGAATCACGAATAATGCAAGTATCAACTCTAGTGTGATCGTGCTGGACGTGACATTACTTGTTACATGTAAATGGCTTATTTAACTAATGTGGAACTGCCATTAAAGTGTTCACAGATAGTCTTACAAAATATCAATATAGAGCACTTGTGGCCCATAGCAAAAAACGTTTCACAGCCTAGAATCAACAAATTATTATATTAGAAGTTTTCCCTTAGGAGAACCTTAGCCATAATCTCAGCTAGAAAGAAGATTAAGAAGCTGTCTTGCTTATTATAAGGAAGATTCTACAAAGAACTAGATGCAGGAGAAAAGGCTAAAGAAGGCGAGGATACAGTAAGGTTCTGCGAGAATATATGGGGAAGTGAGGGACCAGAGATAGAGAGCGAGCAGATGCAGAAGGAATTCAGAAAAAAAGGTGAAGTAATCACAACTGCAAAGCTGAAGAAGGCTCTGAACAAGACGCTAGAGACCAATGGAGTTTCACGGAAATGGGTTGAGTCTATATAAAGGGAGATAGGAAAGTGTCAGACTGAGATAGGCGAGCATAGGTTGAGGTTTAGAAGCAGTATATTCCACAGAGACAGCTTAGCACCACTACTGTTTGTAGTTAGCTTAATCCCCATCACAGAAAAGTTAAAGGAGACAGGTATAGGATATAAGTTGGAGAAGAATGGTACATGGACGACCTGAAGATGTATGCTTGTTCAAGGAAGATGTTGCAGAAGCAAGTGGAAACATTGGAGAAAGCAGGCAGAGATGGTGGTTGGAATTTGGATTAGGAAAGTGTGTGACAGTGATAATGACCAGAGGCAAGTGCCTAGATGGTATGAGCAGTGGGGATAAGATTGAGGAAGTCAAAGAGGGGTACAAGTACTTAGGTGTGATAGAGAAAGATAGAACAGATCATGAGGAAATGAAGACGAGGTTTAGAAAATAATACAAATGGAGAGTAAGGAAAGTACTACAGAAGTCAGCATTGAATGGACAGAAGAGTGTAAAAGCAATTAATACAAGGGCAATACCAGTGTTGAGATATTTGGCAGGAATAGTTAGGTGCAACAATAATGAACTGAGGGAATTAGACAGAGAGACAACGAAGATACTAGCAGCAGAAAATGTAGATAGGCATAAGTGAGGGAAAGGACGAAGCAGAAGCACTAGGGCTAAAGGAATACGTAGAAGCACAACCTAGAGGATCACTACTGGATATCACCAAGGAGGAAGATAAGAACTGAGAGAAGTTTCAAAAAAGTGCACCAAATGTATTAATTCTACTGAAGGTTATATAACTCGGCTTAAAGTTCTACATTTACTACTTATCCCTTTACATCTAGAGTTTTTGGCTTTAATCTTTTTTAAAAAATTGCTTAATGGAACGTATTTTGTTTGAACTGTGAGTACAGTGCATAATATTTATATACAAATATTTACAAAGCAATATATATATATATATATATATATATATATATATATATATACAATATGTTACTGTATAACACTACAAACTAAAGTTCAAAAGATAAGGTTAAAAAACTGTATTAAAAACAAAAGAACACGCACAAACAAAACAAATATAAAATTTTTAAAATATTTATAATATATTAACTGTATTTTACATTCCGCCACACGTTTAATTTTTTTGAAGAACCTAGTTTGTATTGATCTGCAAGTAAATTCTCCTTTAGTAAGCCTTTAAATTGATTCAAGGTTGAAGCATTTCGTATTTTTATATTTAATAAATTCCATAGCTGACAGCAGTTGCAGTAAATGAAGAGTTCCAAATTTTTGTTTTAGTCTGGATATTTGTTGAAAAACAGTGAAGATGGTGTTAGAGAATGTATATATTTTTACATGTTTGCAAGGCTGCAGTAAATTGTATGGTATCTAGGAGCTAAAATTTGAATTTCGTTGATTTTATGGCTGGTTTGTTGCTTTCTCACGCTGAACATTGTTGCAATAGACCAGTTAAATGTCTTATATATTTGTCCTGACTGTGCAGTTGTTAAGTTGTTCAGCAGTACACATGCGTAGTTATACTGGCTCATCACGAGTGCATTTATTAACTGGTTACTTCTGGTGAAAGCTCTAAGTTGTCTAATATATTGAATACCCAAAGCCATGCTCCTCACTTTCTTTCTAGTGCAAGTCTTATATGAAAAAGAATGGTCAATGTCTACTCCTAAGTACTTTTCCTCGCTGAATTTTTGCATGGTAACTTCATTGATGTTTAGATTAATGTTCTTGGCCAATTCCTGTACATTTTTAGGAGAAAATATGATAAACTGTGTTTTTACTTTGTTGATGTTTAGTCTGTTCTGATGGAAATACTTAATAACATTTAGTATATTCTGTTCAAGTATACGAGTTGCAATTATTGGACTACTGCGTTTTGCTGATAGACAAACATCATCAGCGAATTGTATTATATTACAGTCATTGATATACTTGGCTAGATCATTTATGTAGAGATTAAACAAGGTGGGGAAAAGAACTGTTTCCTGTGGGACACCTTTGTTTGTACAAATGTAGTCAGAGTACGTGTCATTTATTTTAACTCTTTTTTCTCTAGCTGTTAAGAAACTCATAAGTTGTCAGGCGTTGTTGGAAAATCCATATGCTGATAACTTGAGCTCTAAAGTGTTGAAGTCCAAGCTATAAAATGCTTTCCTTAAAACAAGTAGAGCAGTATTTTAACAAATGTTGTTATTTAAGTAAAAACGTGTGCTTTCATTAAAATCTAGCAGAGCATCTATTGTACTGCGTTCTTTCCGAAATCCATATTGATAAACGTTCATAACTTTATTATTTTTTAGGTAGAGAGTTATTTGTTTCGACAGTACCCTTTCAAATACTTTCGCAATGGGATTTGTTACTGAAATGGGCCTGTAATTCTCAGTTTTAGTAGGATCACCTTTTTTGAAAAGAGGTGTTATATCAGCCATTTTAAGTATACTTGGGAATTTGTTGGTATGAGTTGCAAAATTAAATACCATAACTCCCACTACACGTGTTAGAGTCTAGTGTGCAGACGGCTCTTAATAATTCATAGTTGTTGATGTAATTAATTGAAAACATTATCCTTAGATAATCGATTTTGTTCTCAAATTTCATTGGTTCACCTTTGAACGTACCTAAGTCTTTGAAAGCGTGGTTTAGAATATTTCCAATTTCTTTATTGCTGTTAAACATCTTATTTTCATAGTTGATCTCATGTATATTACACTGCAGACCTTTTTCTTTGTTAAAATATTTTCTAATGAAGGACCATTTTTCCTTAGCTTGTTCTAACTTTTCATAGAAATTCTTTTCTCTTTTATTTCTAAGCAATTATTTTTCCTCTAAATACTTAGTTCTAATTTCCTTATAATGCATTATGTTTATCTGAGTTTCATTATCTAAAACTTTTTTCCAAGCATTTCTTTTTTTCTCTTCTAACAATTTAACTTCTCTGCTTGTTAGCTTGATACTTTTTGTGTGGAAAAATATCTATACTTAAATGGAGCAGCTCTATCTAAGCACGTTCTTATTCCCTTAAGAATAAACTTAATCATTTCATTGTTGTCACTCAATGTGTAGATATAACTCCATCCTGCATTTTGCAAATTTTCAATGAATTTTTTTATCAAAATTTCTCAAACTTCCCGCATACACTTTTTTTTATAGTGAGTCATCGTGATTCATCTAATATGTACACACAATATTATGGTCTGAAAACGGTTCTTTACCTCGATACAAAGTGTCTCGAACTTTTCATGGGTAAATTCAAAGATTTCCCGCCTAATTTGATGCAAAACTTTAGGAACTAGTAACAGTTTGCCTTTATTGTAGTTTATTACTTTAATTTATAGCTTATTATATTGTTTTTTGTTAATATTTGAATAAGTAGACAGCTGCATTGTGCAGCAACAAAATCTAGCGATTTTCTGCAGGCTGAACAAGGGTGATGCAAATACTTACAAGTGTAGAAAAGCAAGTTAGGTGTGAAAAAGATGAAAAGTAAAGCGATGATGCAAACTTTATATTCATTCTCTTTTGCAAGGAAATTACAATGCTATATACATATATGTATATATATATATATATATTATATATATATATATATATATAATTGAAAAATGAAATAAAAATGAATTTTTTTAAAAATAAAGCAAAATATATTTATTAATATATAATTAATATTAAATAAAATCCGATTTTGGCTACCTTAATATATGAATTTTAATGTAGGTATTTCTGCACCCAATTTCGGAGAAAATAATGATCAAATTCAGTTTTATTTTCAAAAATCAAGGTAGAAAAGTATAAATTCGTTTTGATCACAAAAATGTGCACATTTTCATGCAATAACGAAATTTTGTATTATTGTTGTACATACAAAGCATGCTTGTATTATTTTTGTTAATTCCTATAAATAATATTTTTAGGACTATTGATTGTTTAAATATAGATGATTATATAGGGAGATTTATTTGGATATCATAAGAAATATTTCATCCTCGTTCTTATATTATTCAGGTAAAATTCTATAATCTATATTTAATTCTAAATCCGCATAAAAACTTTTACATTGTAGCCAAATAATGATTCCTACTACAAATTAAATTACAGAAGGCGATATACACACACATATATATATATATATATATAAATATTAGTAAAAAAATACAAGATTAATTTTTTTATGCAATGTAGATAGTGTTTTGCTAGTGTATTGCTAGTACATTCATATATATAAAACAGTATTTATTTTCTTTTTTGGCATGCAACATGCTAAATTTACTGTTTTCATAGCAACTGGTAATGAATGCACTGTGATACACATGATTTACATTAGCTAAATGTGATAAATAGCAATAAAGCAGCAAAATGGCAAACTATCTGGAATTAGTAAGATGTTCTGTGTGTTTGGAAATTTATAAAGAACCCATTGCCTTACCCTGCCTTCATTCATTTTGTAAGCAATGCATTTCCAGCTATGCAAAGAACCAAGAAACTATTAGTTGTCCAGTATGTCGAAAGACAATAGAGGTTAACTCAATGAAAGATGACTTTCGCATGGCAGAGTTTGTTGGACTTTTTGAGAGGTCTAGGAATGAAAATCCAGTACTCCTGAATTTTTGTGAAGTGTGTGATAACGTCATTGATCCAATTGAAGTTCATTTTTGCAAGGATTGCAAGATAGTTCTGTGCATGAATTGCCACTTTAATCATGAAAAAACTGGAAGAACAAAAGGCCATACTGAATACTCCATAAGCTTGAAACCTAATTCTTACTGCAAAGAGCATAATGAGAAATTTATATACTATTGTGATGATGCTAATTGTAAGCAATTGATTTGTATAACTTGCTTAGTTCTCTCTCATCAGGGGCATGTTCTTAGAACAGTCAAAGAACAAGCAGAAACTTTTAAAGATGACATTTCTAGGAATGTTGAAATAATTAAATCACACATCAATGAGTTAAAATCAAACATCAAATATTACAAGCAATATAAAATAGATATTGAATGTAAATTCAAAGAAATTGATGTGCTGGCTTGCCAAAGACGTGATTACATCATTAAGGAAGCCAAGGAGTCTTATCAAAAACAAGCAAATATTATGTCAATAAAGCAGTTGGAAATAGTTAACAAACTTAGAAGCAATGTTGAAAAATTAGAGAAATTGGAAGAGAGTTTCTCAAATTTAATAGAGCATACTGTTAGTAATATCAAAGAAAAGTCATTTTTTGATATTTTTGAAATCAATAGCAAAGTTGATAACCTCTTAAAAAGTGAAATTAATTTGGAAATAGTGGAAGTTGTAAATTCAGAATTTATTTCGACAACATTTGATGAGGTTGATATAAATGACTGTGTAAATTCCTACATTGGAAGTTTCAATGCAGAAGTTTATGAAGAAAATGAAAATATATTGGAAAACAAGAAATGCTCACTATTAGGTAAAAAATATTTGGAATCTTATAGAAAATATAATATGGAGCCTTTTTCATTTAGTTGTTTATATATATCTAAATTATTAAGAAGATATAAACCAACAGGAAATGAATTAATTGATATTTTATATGGTTACAATGATTGCATTTATTCACTATTTGCAGAGTGTTGGAAACTTTTTATTACTAAAGCTTCACAAAGTGGTAGCAAAACCAGACGACTTATCATTAAAGACAGCATTGGTAATTTCTCATTCAAGTGTTTATTGCAGCTACCTAGTAGAAACTTACTAGTATTTGTGCCTGGTAATCTAATAGAAGTGGATAATGAGTTAAATAATTCAAAAAAATTTCCAATTTCTTTTTGTGATGTTAAAGACATTTCAGCAATTTGTATAAGTCCTTGTAAAGATTTTTTATTATTTGCTTCTTGTAACTTGTCATCTTTGTTTAAATACTGCATAGAATCCCAATCATTTGAAAAAGCAAAGTTACCAAAGGAATATAAAACTATTACATCAATGAGTCTAAATGACAATTTAGATTTTATTGCTTTCAGTAGAAGCAAGGCAATTCATTTGTTTTCATTTAACCAGCAAGAAATTTTACATTCATTTGGTACATCTGAGATGGCTTATTACAGAGGAGTTGCATTTCTAACAGAAAGTGTTGTTATTTCAGGATGTGAAAGTGGTTGTTTAATGATATTTGATGTAATTAACGGAAGTGCATTCAGAAAAATTAAGATGATATTGGATGAAAAACGCAGAAAATGTGATTTAAAGCAAACACCACGGCTAATATCTGCAGGCAATAGTTCAAATGTCATTTTTAATCAAGGTAATGAAATATTCCAACTAAAACTGTAACATTTTCATGGAAGTTGTAAACATATTCTTTCAAACACAACATTTTATGCATATTTTTTTAGTAATCTTGCATTTATAGTCTTGTACAATATATATTTTTAATTTGAAGAGGGTTTTTTTCAAATGTTTATAGAGAGAATATGAAAACACATGATGATTTATTAATTGATGAAATTTTAGTAAAAAACTCTATTAAAATTTTGGCATATTGAGAGAAACTAAAGATTTCAGGATTATTTATGAGAATCTGTCCAAAAATGTTTGTATCAATTCAAACATGTTGAATATTTTGGTTAAATATAACAAGTGAATAGTTTGACTTTGTGGCAAGCCCAGTGCAAATTGATCTTTGACCTCTCCCAGCTCATGGATATTGCCTGTGGTGTTTATTGACGTCACATTTATTATTTGCATATCAGTTTGGAATATTTACAGTTTTAATATTGTTATATATGTATATTCTTACACATGATGCCCTGTATTGATATTGGTTTTTTTAGTACATAGCCTTCTAGAATATCTCTGACAACGTTGGAATGTTTTGTTAACAAACCATCTCTATTGTTTAAAATGTAGCCAATATTAACTATACAATTTGTAGAAGCATTTGAATTTCAATATGCAAAAGCTTCATGTTTTTGGAAATACATTTTATCTTTAATTTTTTTTGGAAAAATTTGTAATTAATATTTCCAAGTAAAAAGTAATTTTTAAACTAAACATACTTTCACAGATGATACATATTTCAAAAAAATTTTTTTTTAAAGTTGAATCAATAAATATTTCCAAGTAAAAATAAGAAATACATGTTTCCACAGAATCGTCCTCTCACCATACATAGAAAACAAACATTTATAAATGATAAATACATTTACAAAGAATATTTAAACTCAATAGAAATAATATTGCAAAAAGCATTCAGATTGAAAAAAATGTCAGAGATTTAAATATAAAAAAACCTCACCAAACAGTTTGAAGTCTTTCAACATAGTTCTCATTCTTTAATGGATGTGAAATTTCATTATGCTGGCTGTGCATATTCATATATGTAGAAAGTTGCATGCCCTTATAGATAATATCAACATTACATTATATATATATGCAATGTAGCTAGTGTTTTGCTAGTGTATTGCTAGTACATTTGCCATTGGGTGGCAAGGAACTGTACACAAACATTTTCTATTGAAGTGATACTGCTCTTTCATTCAATGTATCAACCTTCCTAACTATCAATGAGATATGTGAAGACATGATCATTAGTATAAATAAATTGCCATCTATGTCAATTGCAAACCCTTTAGAAGTTAAAAACTTAATAATTCAAATTGTTTCAATTATTAAATAGATTATAAGCAACAAATACATAGTCAATATATTAGAAGATTCTGTGTAGTTATTGTTGCCAATTATTTTACTTAGCTCTATATCCTTTATTAGGTTGTTGCCATTGGTTTTTAACTAGTGCAATAATATTTTCTGATCTGAGTAGCAAACATTCACTAGTTATATACTTCTGACTTGTATTGAATTACTTTGTGTAATTGTATTACTGTATGTTTGATTGAAAATGTTTGCTGTTTTGCTCAGGCTCTCATGTTGAAGGAATGATTTATTTCAATAAAACTATCAAATTCTTTTGATTAATCCTTTACTTTACACTATATAACATGTTTTAGGAATTCGTAAGTGTATATTTCATAAATAGTCACCTTTGCTTCTATGAATAACTATTTAGTTGTATAAGTAGAATTTTTAAAGTCTATGATGCTTTTTTGAATTTTCAAAATAGCCAGTAATGTATTATATGAGGTACCTGCATAGATTAAAATACATTCTGAATTATTGGCAGTATGTATACTTTAGAAGGGTAGTGTAATATGCTTAGGAATGAAGTGTCTTACTTTCATCAAAATATTGCATAGTTTAGAGACTCTTGTACAAATAAAATGGTATATGCTATGCAAAATTTAGCATTTTATCTATTATTCATCCCTTAAAAAAACTTACAAGAATTAAGCTTATACATTAGGAAAAACTTGTTCCAAAGGGTTAGGGTTATGGCCATCCACTTTTTCCATATGAATTTTTGACTTCAAAGTTTGAATCAAATATTGGTCCTACAACATTCAAACTTTGTCAAGTTACAGTTCTACTCTTGATCTACATGAATCTGCAATAAAAAAAGGGGGGTCTACTTAAGAAACTTCTGAGATATCATGACCTAAACATGATCAACTTAGGGTAAAATAAATATTTTTTGGGGACAAAAATTCTTTTTATTTTATTGCTTTAAACAACTGGAAATGGCTTAAAACCATTTTGGTGAAATAAAAAATTTTTTTTGGACCGCGATTTTTTGGATTTTCTCATAGCAAATTTTGGACTCCGCTGAGGGACCAATTTTGGTCCTATGGACTTGAAACATATATTACTCGAAAGTTCTAGTCTTAATCTACATGAATCTGCAATAAAAAAGGGTGGTCCACGTTAAAAAGTTTTCAGTAATAACCTCTCAAAGATGGTCAACTCACTTAAAATTTTCAAAGAGGTACCTCCAGAAAAAAATTTTTTCTTAAAATAATTTTTTCATTAAAACAAACAAAAATGATATAACAACTATATTTTAGCATATTAAATGTACAATTGATTAAAATTAAGCACAAAATGAGTCTGTAACTGAAGCCTTTTCTCTTTGTTTTCCAATAGTTTACTACCATGCCTTCATTGCCAGAAGAATGTCTTCATTTTTGGATTAAGCAAGTTTCTAAACATATTCTAGCAGTATCTATACACAACTAAGGTATCTTATAAAATAATATAATATAATTTATAAAATTTTTAATAAATGTTTGCCAGAAATACATCTGAAACAAACAATTACAACACTATTTAATGTGAATGTCTACTGAGATTAATTAGAAAATTTAAAAAAATTTATTAACATATAAAACAAAAAAATTAACAAAAAAATATAAAAAATAAAGAAAAATTTATTAGTCTTTCATCCTAAAGCACAAATAAATGTATTATTTTTATACTAATTTATACAAGTTCCTGGAGGAGGAATATTTTCTTTAAAGTATTACTTATACTTTTGGGGGTTATTTTCAGCAATCGCATTCTTTAAAGTTAACCAACAAAGTTGGCATGGCGCTTTAAAGATACCATCATATAAACTGAAATAGATTAAACAATGGAATATAATTAAAACTTATGGCTTATCACATTTGCATAAATATATGCTATTTTGCTTATTTTCCATTCTAAAGATGTAAATATTTTAGCATGTATTATTTATATAGGTAATAAAATTTTTTGTAAATGAATACTAAGAAATGATTAAAGCAAAAAGTATAAAATATATACTAACAACGTGATATATAAAAACAGGTTACAAAACATATAAAAAGGAAACACAAATGGTCCTAGAAATCCATCTAAGGACCTAATTTTTACTATTTTTATAATTTGATTTAAGTTTTTCGTAAATTCTAGAGATATCCTCATCAGATGGATCATAATCCCTTAGTAATTTTTTTAGTTTGTCTTTACTGACCCAAGCCGTCAGATATTTAAGTGATTTTATCATCTGTATTTGCTCAGGTGACCATTTCCCACGTTTGAACATACTAAACAATAGTTAATTTATATCAGTTTAGATTATATTTCTTTATTTTGGCCCGAAATATGGCTAGATTTGGACCAGTTAATGGGGTAGCACTTAACACTGAACATTGGGATCCCTAACTTGTGTCTTTAGTCTAAATATAAATATAGCCTCATTTAATAAATATTAATTTACAGTATTGACAGCACTTTTGGGCTTAGATTTTGATTACATAGTCCTCATCTGTTTTACTATTTCAGGTGTTTGTGGTATTGCAAATTCATGGGTGTTTACCCATTCAGAAGCTTCAACTTGGGGTATTGCACGTTCATTTGTGACGTTCATTAAGGACAGATTGACATTAGTCATGTTGAATGCATCCAACTGCTCATCCTCAGAACTGCAGTCACTCTCCTACAATATATTAAATTATATAATATGAGAAATTTCTTACAGAAGTAATAGGCTCAATTCGACTCAGGTTTCAAAAATCAAGATTGCATCTAGTGCTGGAAAAGGGAGAAATGTTTTCCTTATCTTTGATATCTTTGGAGCATTTTTTAAGTATTCCTGAGGGTGTTTGACTAGTTGATGTGTCAAATGTGACTAGTTTTACAGAAGATTTAGTAGTTGAAGGAGTTGTATATGCAGAAAGATTTGACATAGGAGTCTTTTGTGAAATATAATATTCTTCAGCTGTTGCGGCACTATGGCCAGTTTGCACTAAATGTGCTTTTTTTCTGACAATGTTATAGATGGATTTTGAAGGATCTCCGTGTCCCACATATGACGAATGATTGTCGCAGTAAGATCACACTTTATATCAAGTATATCCTTTACTACTAAATTAAGTCTTTTTTGGACTGTAGTGTCTGACATGCCTTTGGCATTTGTAAAAAGATATTTAGGATTTTTAATCCCATTGGAAATCTATAACTGTTTTAAATATAAAAAATGAGGTCTCATTTCTTCTTTTATAAAGAATTGTGCCCCATGGATGTTTCCAGTCGTGTGATCTGTTACAGTTATTGGTTGATTTGTAGCAGAAATTTTTTCCAGATCACTAAAAGTGCGATTCAGAATGAGGCTTTGGCGAACACATAACTGATACTCCAATACAATAAAAAGAATTCTTTTAAATTGTAAGAGGTTCCACGGCATTTCCCTAGATTGCGATAGTAAATCTAAGAAACCTTGCACTATTTTATCAATAAGTTGCTTATCTGCAACTTCGGATTTCAATTTGGCAGTTACTTCCACAGTTTGTCTGCCTTTCAAATGTCGTAGAGACTACTGTAATTTTTGAATTATGCTTGTAACGTGTGGCACATTAATATTATAATGAGATTCAGATTCTAAGTATGAAACAAAACTACTAAGATTCCCCAAAAAATTTGATATTGTTTTAGCTTTAACGCTGCTTTCCTCAATAAAACCCTTAACAAATCCAACAAGTTCTTTTGGATTCAAAAAGCAATTAGTTGCATCACAAGCATTTTGTACTCTTGTCAATAGTGAATTGGGAAAGGACTTTTCGATCTCCTGATTTCCCTTAATTCTGAGTTACTTGCACTCAAGTTTAACCCAATCATTAATTAGAATTGAAATAGGTTTTGATGGGCGATTGCTCATCACATTTGAAATAACTTTTCTGACATAAACAGGCAGAAATAATAATGCATCATCTGAGTTGTCATATTTTATGATGCAATGATTGGTGTGGCCTTTCTTGCAGGCAAATAATCGTTTACAAGTACTGCAAGAAACAATATATTTTCTAGATTCGAGACGCTGCATGTCAAAGAGGTAATTTAATATTTCTTCACCTCGGACCTTGTGCTTTTCAATATAGTGGCGTTTATATCTAATGTAGAGTCACTGGGGGACATTTGAATATTTCTCTGAATTTTTGAGGTTAAGTTTCGTTGTAGTTACTTTGTCCCCTCAATGTTATATGACGTGTTATTTTACTTGCTCACTGGAATTTGCGGGATTTAAAGTTGTAAACAATTAGCAGGTAATGATTAACGCTTTGTATAAATAGGGAACAATTGTAGCAGCTGTTTTTCAGACATTGTCCTCAGCAAACAAAAATGTGTTCTTTTCTCCAATGTTTACCTTTAATTTGATTATTCGAATTATCTGTAATATAATGATTGCTTAAGTCACGACGACTATTTGGGAGTCCTGCTCACCTGGCACCAGTGTGATGCGTAACGCTTCATGGTTTGTAGCCTAAATCGTGGTTCGTATTAGGTTACAACTAAGTATAGGGAAATAATAAACCTTTTGTTCTGGTCATACATGCACTTATAACAATTGACACAGAGATTAAATTATGCCATTGGCAAACGTGAATGCACAGCAGTTATGTGCTATTTAATAGTTAGCTGAGAAATAAAAACCACTTCGAGACTCCTACTTTGCA
>CABFPE010000252.1:1073446-1093466 GCA_900660155.1 Hofstenia miamia
TGCAAAGTAGGAGTCTCGAAGTGGTTTTTATTTCTCAGCTAACTATTAAATAGCACATAACTGCTGTGCATTCACGTTTGCCAATGGCATAATTTAATCTCTGTGTCAATTGTTATAAGTGCATGTATGACCAGAACAAAAGGTTTATTATTTCCCTATACTTAGTTGTAACCTAATACGAACCACGATTTAGGCTACAAACCATGAAGCGTTACGCATCACACTGGTGCCAGGTGAGCAGGACTCCCAAATAGTCGTCGTGACTTAAGCAATCATTATATTACAGATAATTCGAATAATCAAATTAAAGGTAAACATTGGAGAAAAGAACACATTTTTGTTTGCTGAGGACAATGTCTGAAAAACAGCTGCTACAATTGTTCCCTATTTATACAAAGCGTTAATCATTACCTGCTAATTGTTTACAACTTTAAATCCCGCAAATTCCAGTGAGCAAGTAAAATAACACGTCATATAACATTGAGGGGACAAAGTAACTACAACGAAACTTAACCTCAAAAATTCAGAGAAATATTCAAATGTCCCCCAGTGACTCTACATTAGATATAAACGCCACTATATTCAAAGCACAAGGTCCGAGGTGAAGAAATATTAAATTACCTCTTTGACATGCAGCGTCTCAACTCTAGAAAAAAAATATTGTTTCTTGCAGTACTTGTAAACGATTATTTGCCTGCAAGAAAGGCCACACCAATCATTGCATCATAAAATATGACAACTCAGATGCATTATTATTTCTGCCTGTTTATGTCAGAAAAGTTATTTCAAATGTGATGAGCAATCGCCCATCAAAACCTATTTCAATTCTAATTAATGATTGGGTTAAACTTGAGTGCAAGTACCTCAGAATTAAGGGAAATCAGGAGATCGAAAAGTCCTTTCCCAATTCACTACTGACAAGAGTACAAAATGCTTGTGATGCAACTAATTGCTTTTTGAATCCAAAAGAACTTGTTGGATTTGTTAAGGGTTTTATTGAGGAAAGCAGCGTTAAAGCTAAAACAATATCAAATTTTTTGGGGAATCTTAGTAGTTTTGTTTCATACTTAGAATCTGAATCTCATTATAATATTAATGTGCCACACGTTACAAGCATAATTCAAAAATTACAGTAGTCTCTACGACATTTGAAAGGCAGACAAACTGTGGAAGTAACTGCCAAATTGAAATCCGAAGTTGCAAATAAGCAACCTATTGATAAAATAGTGCAAGGTTTCTTAGATTTACTATCGCAATCTAGGGAAATGCCGTGGACCCTCTTACAATTTAAAAGAATTCTTTTTATTGTATTGGAGTATCAGTTATGTGTTCGCCAAAGCCTCATTCTGAATCGCACTTTTAGTGATCTGGAAAAAATTTCTGCTACAAATCAACCAATAACTGTAACAGATCACACGACTGGAAACATCCATGGGGCACAATTCTTTATAAAAGAAGAAATGAGACCTCATTTTTTATATTTAAAACAGTTATAGATTTCCAATGGGATTAAAAATCCTAAATATCTTTTTACAAATGCCAAAGGCATGTCAGACACTACAGTCCAAAAAAGACTTAATTTAGTAGTAAAGGATATACTTGATATAAAGTGTGATCTTACTGCGACAATCATTCGTCATATGTGGGACACGGAGATCCTTCAAAATCCATCTATAACATTGTCAGAAAAAAAGCACATTTAGTGCAAACTGGCCATAGTGCCGCAACAGCTGAAGAATATTATATTTCACAAAAGACTCCTATGTCAAATCTTTCTGCATATACAACTCCTTCAACTACTAAATCTTCTGTAAAACTAGTCACATTTGACACATCAACTAGTCAAACACCCTCAGGAATACTTAAAAAATGCTCCAAAGATATCAAAGATAAGGAAAACATTTCTCCCTTTTCCAGCACTAGATGCAATCTTGATTTTTGAAACCTGAGTCGAATTGAGCCTATTACTTCTGTAAGAAATTTCTCATATTATATAATTTAATATATTGTAGGAGAGTGACTGCAGTTCTGAGGATGAGCAGTTGGATGCATTGAACATGACTAATGTCAATCTGTCCTTAATGAACGTCACAAATGAACGTGCAATACCCCAAGTTGAAGCTTCTGAATGGGTAAACACCCATGAATTTGCAATACCACAAACACCTGAAATAGTAAAACAGATGAGGACTATGTAATCAAAATCTAAGCCCAAAAGTGCTGTCAATACTGTAAATTAATATTTATTAAATGAGGCTATATTTATATTTAGACTAAAGACACAAGTTAGGGATCCCAATGTTCAGTGTTAAGTGCTACCCCATTAACTGGTCCAAATCTAGCCATATTTCGGGCCAAAATAAAGAAATATAATCTAAACTGATATAAATTAACTATTGTTTAGTATGTTCAAACGTGGGAAATGGTCACCTGAGCAAATACAGATGATAAAATCACTTAAATATCTGACGGCTTGGGTCAGTAAAGACAAACTAAAAAAATTACTAAGGGATTATGATCCATCTGATGAGGATATCTCTAGAATTTACGAAAAACTTAAATCAAATTATAAAAATAGTAAAAATTAGGTCCTTAGATGGATTTCTAGGACCATTTGTGTTTCCTTTTTATATGTTTTGTAACCTGTTTTTATATATCACGTTGTTAGTATATATTTTATACTTTTTGCTTTAATCATTTCTTAGTATTCATTTACAAAAAATTTTATTACCTATATAAATAATACATGCTAAAATATTTACATCTTTAGAATGGAAAATACGCAAAATAGCATATATTTATGCAAATGTGATAAGCATAAGTTTTAATTATATTCCAATGTTTAATCTATTTCAGTTTATATGATGGTATCTTTAAAGCGCCATGCCAACTTTGTTGGTTAACTTTAAAGAATGAGATTGCTGAAAATAACCCCCAAAAGTATAAGTAATACTTTAAAGAAAATATTCCTCCTCCAGGAACTTGTATAAATTATTATAAAAATAATACATTTATTTGTGCTTTAGGATGAAAGACTAATAAATTTTTCTTTATTTTTTATATTTTTTTAGTTAATTTTTTTGTTTTATATGTTAATAAATTTTTTAAATTTTCTAATTAATCTCAGTAGACATTCACATTAAATATTGTTGTAATTGTTTGTTTCAGATGGATTTCTGGCAAATATTTAATAAAAATATTATAAATTATATTATATTATTTTATAAGATACCTTAGTTGTGTATAGATACTGCTAGAATATGTTTAGAAACTTGCTTAATCCAAAAATGAAGACATTCTTCTGGCAATGAAGGCATGGTAGTAAACTATTGGAAAACAAAGAGAAAAGGCTTCAGTTACAGACTCATTTTGTGCTTAATTTTAATCAATTGTACATTTAATATGCTAAAATATAGTTGTTATATCATTTTCGTTTGTTTTTAATGAAAAAATTATTTTAAGAAAAAATTTTTTCTTGAGGTACCTCTTTGAAAATTCTAAGTGAGTTGACCATATTTGAGAGGTTATTACTGAAAACTTTCTAACGTGGACCACACTTTTTTATTGCAGATTCATGTAGATTAAGACTAGAAATTTCGAGTAATATATGTTTCAAGTCTATAGGACCAAAATTGGTTCCTCAGTGGAGTCCAAAAAATTTCAAAAAATTTACTATGAGAAAATCAAAAAAATGGCTGTCCAAAAAAAAATTTTTATTTCACCAAAATAGTTTTTAAGCCATTTCCAGTTGTTTAAAGCAATAAAATCAAAAAAATTTTGTCCCCAAAAAATATTTATTTTACCCTAAGTTGATCATGTTTAGGTCATGATATCTCAGAAGTTTCTTAAGTAGACCCCCCTTTTTTATTGCAAATTCATTTAGATCATAAGTAGAACTATAACTTGACAAAGTTTGAATGTTGTAGGACCAATATTTGATTCAAACTTTGAAGTCAAAAATTCATATGGAAAAAGTGGATGGCCATTAAGAAAAAGTGGACCCTAACCCTAAAGCCTACCATTTTATTTGTACAAGAGTCTCTAAACTATGCAATATTTTGATGAAAGTAAGACACTTCATTCCTAAGCATATTACACTACCCTGCTAAAGTATACATACTGCCAATAATTCAGAATGTATTTTAATCTATGCAGGTACCTCATATAATACATTACTGGCTATTTTGAAAATTCAAAAAAGCATCATAGACTTTAAAAATTCTACTTATACAACTAAATAGTTATTCATAGAAGCAAAGGTGACTATTTATGAAATATACACTTACGAATTCCTAAAACATGTTATATAGTGTAAAGTAAAGGATTAATCAAAAGAATTTGATAGTTTTATTGAAATAAATCATTCCTTCAACATGAGAGCCTGAGCAAAACAGCAAACATTTTCAATCAAACATACAGTAATACAATTACACAAAGTAATTCAATACAAGTCAGAAGTATATAACTAGTGAATGTTTGCTACTCAGATCAGAAAATATTATTGCACTAGTTAAAAACCAATGGCAACAACCTAATAAAGGATATAGAGCTAAGTAAAATAATTGGCAACAATAACTACACAGAATCTTCTAATATATTGACTATGTATTTGTTGCTTATAATCTATTTAATAATTGAAACAATTTGAATTATTAAGTTTTTAACTTCTAAAGGGTTTGCAATTGACATAGATGGCAATTTATTTATATTTATGATCATGTCTTCAAATATCTCATTGATAGTTAGGAAGGTTGATACATTGAATGAAAGAGCAGTATCACTTCAATAGAAAATGTTTGTGTACAGTTCCTTGCCACCCAATGGCAAATGTACTAGCAATACACTAGCAAAACAGTAGCTACATTGCATATATATATAATGTAATGTTGATATTATCTATAAGGGCATGCAACTTTCTACATATATGAATATGCACAGCCAGCATAATGAAATTTCACATCCATTAAAGAATGAGAACTATGTTGAAAGACTTCAAACTGTTTGGTGAGGTTTTTTTATATTTAAATCTCTGACATTTTTTTCAATCTGAATGCTTTTTGCAATATTATTTCTATTGAGTTTAAATATTCTTTGTAAATGTATTTATCATTTATAAATGTTTGTTTTCTATGTATGGTGAGAGGACGATTCTGTGGAAACATGTATTTCTTATTTTTACTTGGAAATATTTATTGATTCAACTTTAAAAAAAAATTTTTTTGAAATATGTATCATCTGTGAAAGTATGTTTAGTTTAAAAATTACTTTTTACTTGGAAATATTAATTACAAATTTTTCCAAAAAAAAATTAAAGATAAAATGTATTTCCAAAAACATGAAGCTTTTGCATATTGAAATTCAAATGCTTCTGCAAATTGTATATTTAATATTGGCTACATTTTAAACAATAGAGATGGTTTGTTAACAAAACATTCCAACGTTGTCAGAGATATTCTAGAAGGCTATGTACTAAACAAAACCAATATCAATACAGGGCATCATGTGTAAGAATATACATATATAACAATATTAAAACTGTAAATATTCCAAACTGATATGCAAATAATAAATGTGACGTCAATAAACACCACAGGCAATATCCATGAGCTGGGAGAGGGCAAAGGTCAATTTGCACTGGGCTTGCCACAAATTCAAACTACTCACTTGTTATATTTAACCAAAATATTCAACATGTTTGAATTGATACAAACATTTTTGGACAGATTCTTATAAATAATCCTGAAATCTTTAGTTTCTCTCAATATGCCAAAATTTTAATAGAGTTTTTTACTAAAATTTCATCAATTAATAAATCATCATGTGTTTTCATATTCTCTCTATAAACATTTGAAAAAAACCCTCTTCAAATTAAAAATATATATTGTACAAGACTATAAATGCAAGATTACTAAAAAATATGCATAAAATGTTGTGTTTGAAAGAATATGTTTACAACTTCCATGAAAATGTTACAGTTTTAGTTGGAATATTTCATTACCTTGATTAAAAATGACATTTGAACTATTGCCTGCAGATATTAGCCGTGGTGTTTGCTTTAAATCACATTTTCTGCGTTTTTCATCCAATATCATCTTAATTTTTCTGAATGCACTTCCGTTAATTACATCAAATATCATTAAACAACCACTTTCACATCCTGAAATAACAACACTTTCTGTTAGAAATGCAACTCCTCTGTAATAAGCCATCTCAGATGTACCAAATGAATGTAAAATTTCTTGCTGGTTAAATGAAAACAAATGAATTGCCTTGCTTCTACTGAAAGCAATAAAATCTAAATTGTCATTTAGACTCATTGATGTAATAGTTTTATATTCCTTTGGTAACTTTGCTTTTTCAAATGATTGGGATTCTATGCAGTATTTAAACAAAGATGACAAGTTACAAGAAGCAAATAATAAAAAATCTTTACAAGGACTTATACAAATTGCTGAAATGTCTTTAACATCACAAAAAGAAATTGGAAATTTTTTTGAATTATTTAACTCATTATCCACTTCTATTAGATTACCAGGCACAAATACTAGTAAGTTTCTACTAGGTAGCTGCAATAAACACTTGAATGAGAAATTACCAATGCTGTCTTTAATGATAAGTCGCCTAGTTTTGCTACCACTTTGTGAAGCTTTAGTAATAAAAAGTTTCCAACACTCTGCAAATAGTGAATAAATGCAATCATTGTAACCATATAAAATATCAATTAATTCATTCCTTGTTGGTTTATATCTTCTTAATAATTTAGATATATATAAACAACTAAATGAAAAAGGCTCCATATTATATTTTCTATAAGATTCCAAATATTTTTTACCTAATAGTGAGCATTTCTTGTTTTCCAATATATTTTCATTTTCTTCATAAACTTCTGCATTGAAACTTCCAATGTAGGAATTTACACAGTCATTTATATCAACCTCATCAAATGTTGTTGAAATAAATTCTAAATTTACAACTTCCACTATTTCCAAATTAATTTCACTTTTTAAGAGGTTATCAACTTTGCTATTGATTTCAAAAATATCAAAAAATGACTTTTCTTTGATATTACTAACAGTATGCTCTATTAAATTTGAGAAACTCTCTTCCAATTTCTCTAATTTTTCAACATTGCTTCTAAGTTTGTTAACTATTTCCAACTGCTTTATTGACATAATATTTGCTTGTTTTTGATAAGACTCCTTGGCTTCCTTAATGATGTAATCACGTCTTTGGCAAGCCAGCACATCAATTTCTTTGAATTTACATTCAATATCTATTTTATATTGCCTGTAATATTTGATGTTTGATTTTAACTCATTGATGTGTGATTTAATTATTTCAACATTCCTAGAAATGTCAACTTTAAAAGTTTCTGCTTGTTCTTTGACTGTTCTAAGAACATGCCCCTGATGAGAGAGAACTAAGCAAGTTATACAAATCAATTGCTTACAATTAGCATCATCACAATAGTATATAAATTTGTCATTATCCTCTTTGCAGTAAGAATTAGGTTTCAAGCTTATGGAGTATTCAGTATGGCCTTTTGTTCTTCCAGTTTTTTCATGATTAAAGTGGCAATTCATGCACAGAACTATCTTGCAATCCTTGCAAAAATGAACTTCAATTGGATCAATGACGTTATCACACACTTCACAAAAATTCAGGAGTACTGGATTTTCATTCCTAGACCTCTCAAAAAGTCCAACAAACTCTGCCATGCGAAAGTCATCTTTCATTGAGTTAACCTCTATTGTATTTCGACATACTGGACAACTAATAGTTTCTTGGTTCTTTGCATAGCTGGAAATGCATTGCTTACAAAATGAATGAAGGCAGGGTAAGGCAATGGGTTCTTTATAAATTTCCAAACACACAGAACATCTTACTAATTCCAGATAGTTTGCCATTTTGCTGCTTTATTGCTATTTATCACATTTAGCTAATGTAAATCATGTGTATCACAGTGCATTCATTACCAGTTGCTATGAAAACAGTAAATTTAGCATGTTGCATGCCAAAAAAGAAAATAAATACTGTTTTATATATATGAATGTACTAGCAATACACTAGCAAAACACTATCTACATTGCATAAAAAAATTAATCTTGTATTTTTTTACTAATATTTATATATATATATATATATATGTGTGTGTATATCGCCTTCTGTAATTTAATTTGTAGTAGGAATCATTATTTGGCTACAATGTAAAAGTTTTTATGCGGATTTAGAATTAAATATAGATTATAGAATTTTACCTGAATAATATAAGAACGAGGATGAAATATTTCTTATGATATCCAAATAAATCTCCCTATATAATCATCTATATTTAAACAATCAATAGTCCTAAAAATATTATTTATAGGAATTAACAAAAATAATACAAGCATGCTTTGTATGTACAACAATAATACAAAATTTCGTTATTGCATGAAAATGTGCACATTTTTGTGATCAAAACGAATTTATACTTTTCTACCTTGATTTTTGAAAATAAAACTGAATTTGATCATTATTTTCTCCGAAATTGGGTGCAGAAATACCTACATTAAAATTCATATATTAAGGTAGCCAAAATCGGATTTTATTTAATATTAATTATATATTAATAAATATATTTTGCTTTATTTTTAAAAAAATTCATTTTTATTTCATTTTTCAATTATATATATATATATATATATAATATATATATATATATATACATATATGTATATAGCATTGTAATTTCCTTGCAAAAGAGAATGAATATAAAGTTTGCATCATCGCTTTACTTTTCATCTTTTTCACACCTAACTTGCTTTTCTACACTTGTAAGTATTTGCATCACCCTTGTTCAGCCTGCAGAAAATCGCTAGATTTTGTTGCTGCACAATGCAGCTGTCTACTTATTCAAATATTAACAAAAAACAATATAATAAGCTATAAATTAAAGTAATAAACTACAATAAAGGCAAACTGTTACTAGTTCCTAAAGTTTTGCATCAAATTAGGCGGGAAATCTTTGAATTTACCCATGAAAAGTTCGAGACACTTTGTATCGAGGTAAAGAACCGTTTTCAGACCATAATATTGTGTGTACATATTAGATGAATCACGATGACTCACTATAAAAAAAAGTGTATGCGGGAAGTTTGAGAAATTTTGATAAAAAAATTCATTGAAAATTTGCAAAATGCAGGATGGAGTTATATCTACACATTGAGTGACAACAATGAAATGATTAAGTTTATTCTTAAGGGAATAAGAACGTGCTTAGATAGAGCTGCTCCATTTAAGTATAGATATTTTTCCACACAAAAAGTATCAAGCTAACAAGCAGAGAAGTTAAATTGTTAGAAGAGAAAAAAAGAAATGCTTGGAAAAAAGTTTTAGATAATGAAACTCAGATAAACATAATGCATTATAAGGAAATTAGAACTAAGTATTTAGAGGAAAAATAATTGCTTAGAAATAAAAGAGAAAAGAATTTCTATGAAAAGTTAGAACAAGCTAAGGAAAAATGGTCCTTCATTAGAAAATATTTTAACAAAGAAAAAGGTCTGCAGTGTAATATACATGAGATCAACTATGAAAATAAGATGTTTAACAGCAATAAAGAAATTGGAAATATTCTAAACCACGCTTTCAAAGACTTAGGTACGTTCAAAGGTGAACCAATGAAATTTGAGAACAAAATCGATTATCTAAGGATAATGTTTTCAATTAATTACATCAACAACTATGAATTATTAAGAGCCGTCTGCACACTAGACTCTAACACGTGTAGTGGGAGTTATGGTATTTAATTTTGCAACTCATACCAACAAATTCCCAAGTATACTTAAAATGGCTGATATAACACCTCTTTTCAAAAAAGGTGATCCTACTAAAACTGAGAATTACAGGCCCATTTCAGTAACAAATCCCATTGCGAAAGTATTTGAAAGGGTACTGTCGAAACAAATAACTCTCTACCTAAAAAATAATAAAGTTATGAACGTTTATCAATATGGATTTCGGAAAGAACGCAGTACAATAGATGCTCTGCTAGATTTTAATGAAAGCACACGTTTTTACTTAAATAACAACATTTGTTAAAATACTGCTCTACTTGTTTTAAGGAAAGCATTTTATAGCTTGGACTTCAACACTTTAGAGCTCAAGTTATCAGCATATGGATTTTCCAACAACGCCTGACAACTTATGAGTTTCTTAACAGCTAGAGAAAAAAGAGTTAAAATAAATGACACGTACTCTGACTACATTTGTACAAACAAAGGTGTCCCACAGGAAACAGTTCTTTTCCCCACCTTGTTTAATCTCTACATAAATGATCTAGCCAAGTATATCAATGACTGTAATATAATACAATTCGCTGATGATGTTTGTCTATCAGCAAAACGCAGTAGTCCAATAATTGCAACTCGTATACTTGAACAGAATATACTAAATGTTATTAAGTATTTCCATCAGAACAGACTAAACATCAACAAAGTAAAAACACAGTTTATCATATTTTCTCCTAAAAATGTACAGGAATTGGCCAAGAACATTAATCTAAACATCAATGAAGTTACCATGCAAAAATTCAGCGAGGAAAAGTACTTAGGAGTAGACATTGACCATTCTTTTTCATATAAGACTTGCACTAGAAAGAAAGTGAGGAGCATGGCTTTGGGTATTCAATATATTAGACAACTTAGAGCTTTCACCAGAAGTAACCAGTTAATAAATGCACTCGTGATGAGCCAGTATAACTACGCATGTGTACTGCTGAACAACTTAACAACTGCACAGTCAGGACAAATATATAAGACATTTAACTGGTCTATTGCAACAATGTTCAGCGTGAGAAAGCAACAAACCAGCCATAAAATCAACGAAATTCAAATTTTAGCTCCTAGATACCATACAATTTACTGCAGCCTTGCAAACATGTAAAAATATATACATTCTCTAACACCATCTTCACTGTTTTTCAACAAATATCCAGACTAAAACAAAAATTTGGAACTCTTCATTTACTGCAACTGCTGTCAGCTATGGAATTTATTAAATATAAAAATACGAAATGCTTCAACCTTGAATCAATTTAAAGGCTTACTAAAGGAGAATTTACTTGCAGATCAATACAAACTAGGTTCTTCAAAAAAATTAAACGTGTGGCGGAATGTAAAATACAGTTAATATATTATAAATATTTTAAAAATTTTATATTTGTTTTGTTTGTGCGTGTTCTTTTGTTTTTAATACAGTTTTTTAACCTTATCTTTTGAACTTTAGTTTGTAGTGTTATACAGTAACATATTGTATATATATATATATATATATATATATATATATATATATATTGCTTTGTAAATATTTGTATATAAATATTATGCACTGTACTCACAGTTCAAACAAAATACGTTCCATTAAGCAATTTTTTAAAAAAGATTAAAGCCAAAAACTCTAGATGTAAAGGGATAAGTAGTAAATGTAGAACTTTAAGCCGAGTTATATAACCTTCAGTAGAATTAATACATTTGGTGCACTTTTTTGAAACTTCTCTCAGTTCTTATCTTCCTCCTTGGTGATATCCAGTAGTGATCCTCTAGGTTGTGCTTCTACGTATTCCTTTAGCCCTAGTGCTTCTGCTTCGTCCTTTCCCTCACTTATGCCTATCTACATTTTCTGCTGCTAGTATCTTCGTTGTCTCTCTGTCTAATTCCCTCAGTTCATTATTGTTGCACCTAACTATTCCTGCCAAATATCTCAACACTGGTATTGCCCTTGTATTAATTGCTTTTACACTCTTCTGTCCATTCAATGCTGACTTCTGTAGTACTTTCCTTACTCTCCATTTGTATTATTTTCTAAACCTCGTCTTCATTTCCTCATGATCTGTTCTATCTTTCTCTATCACACCTAAGTACTTGTACCCCTCTTTGACTTCCTCAATCTTATCCCCACTGCTCATACCATCTAGGCACTTGCCTCTGGTCATTATCACTGTCACACACTTTCCTAATCCAAATTCCAACCACCATCTCTGCCTGCTTTCTCCAATGTTTCCACTTGCTTCTGCAACATCTTCCTTGAACAAGCATACATCTTCAGGTCGTCCATGTACCATTCTTCTCCAACTTATATCCTATACCTGTCTCCTTTAACTTTTCTGTGATGGGGATTAAGCTAACTACAAACAGTAGTGGTGCTAAGCTGTCTCTGTGGAATATACTGCTTCTAAACCTCAACCTATGCTCGCCTATCTCAGTCTGACACTTTCCTATCTCCCTTTATATAGACTCAACCCATTTCCGTGAAACTCCATTGGTCTCTAGCGTCTTGTTCAGAGCCTTCTTCAGCTTTGCAGTTGTGATTACTTCACCTTTTTTTCTGAATTCCTTCTGCATCTGCTCGCTCTCTATCTCTGGTCCCTCACTTCCCCATATATTCTCGCAGAACCTTACTGTATCCTCGCCTTCTTTAGCCTTTTCTCCTGCATCTAGTTCTTTGTAGAATCTTCCTTATAATAAGCAAGACAGCTTCTTAATCTTCTTTCTAGCTGAGATTATGGCTAAGGTTCTCCTAAGGGAAAACTTCTAATATAATAATTTGTTGATTCTAGGCTGTGAAACGTTTTTTGCTATGGGCCACAAGTGCTCTATATTGATATTTTGTAAGACTATCTGTGAACACTTTAATGGCAGTTCCACATTAGTTAAATAAGCCATTTACATGTAACAAGTAATGTCACGTCCAGCACGATCACACTAGAGTTGATACTTGCATTATTCGTGATTCCTTAATAAGATGTCAGCATTAAGCTAAGTTGGGCTTAGAAGGGAGAAGGATTTGGCTTACCACAACTATGTCTTATTAGGTTAGGCCATTCTGTTTAATGGTAAGATTTACAATTATATTTTCCCATGATTAATAGTTTTATGGTGCTGATTTCTAAGAATTGCTTATTTTTTCCTTTCAGTTGTAGATTTTAATGAGGACTGTGTGACTGAAATTAATTTTAACCTTGGGATTTCATTTGTAACTGATTCCACATGTTTCCATTATTTCCAAAAATTTGTCACAGTTGTGGAAACTTAAAATTATTTAGGAACGTTTTATTGGGTTTTTTTACTATTTCGTATATGTATTTTTGGAAGACCTTAGCTATACGTGTATTATAGCTTTGGGCTATTTCTCTAAATGAAATTTCTTAGCCTTTAAGAATAACTTAGGAAACTGGTCAAATCTTAGCAAGATCTTTAAAATTGGTATCATAATGTGTTGAAAATTGTATGATGAATGAAAATTTAATCAAATCTATAATGAAAAATATTAACCAAAAATAAAGTTCAGTACCCCATCAGGAATTTCGAAATCAGCCCTTGGTTATTACAATGTACAGTATGTTCCTATCATGTGCCATTGTTGCAAGTATTACTCATGGCAATTAATTTTTGTGCAATATATTGATGACTGTTATTCATATTATGCAGTTCCTCCCATCAAATTATCAACATAAACTAAATGAGAGAAACTTTGTTAATTCATTCAGTAGCTAAACTCAAACAGAAAATCAAAAAATCGTTAACAATGTTTGAGTTCAAATTTTGAAACCCCTTCAATACATGGTGTTCTAATCTAAATGTCACAAATTTTTATGTTCAAAAACAGCACATTTTTCAAGTATTCAATGATAGATTTAATTATTTTTTAATCTAAATATTAGATCCGCAACTACCAGTTATACAAAATTCTTAATCTCCAAAAATGACACTTATCAAATTATAATAAACCCCAATACCAAAAAAACTTGATCAACCACTCGCAACATGTTTTAAGATTAAAAATGCCACAGGCTTTCTTAGGAAAAAATTTATAATAACCCCTACATTTTCAAAGATTGAGAAGACATATCAGAGATGAACTTATGTTAACAAATACTATTAAGGTAAATAGCAGTTCTGTGATATTTAAGATAACAGTTCCTAAGGTGCATATGAAATAGACCCCAAAACAAAAGTCTATTTCCATTGATTTGCCAAAGCACACAGTAGCCTAAGCACTTAAAAATACCAAGTAGGTTACTTAATTGCACTCTCACTACTTTTGTGAGATCGTTTTTTTTAAATGTTAAATTCTAATATTTGAATTTCTATTCAAGTCATTTGTTGTTTGACAATTTGCAAAATTTTAATTTTAAAAATGCTGGAATGATTTATATACCAGGTATAATTTTCATTTAATAAATTATCAGGTGCTGATCTGGAGACATTCATTTTCTTACTATAATTAGTTTTAGTTTGTCTTAGACATATCAAGTATTTTTTAAATAGGTGATTCCTTCTACGGGCCCAAATAAACAACCCGGGTCTAGTCTGCTCAAATTTAATGTAGAATGTTCACTTCTCGGGACTCTTCATTTCACAGTAGAACATTCTAACAAAACAACATAAGAGAGTAATAAATACTAGTTTGCTTCTTATCTGCAATTTAGTGAGATAATGTGGAACGAAATTGTATACTCCAGTAACAAACAAGGGAAAAAAGATCATGTTAATTCTTCTAATAATTGAATGGCCTCCGACCAACGCAGAGCTAAGGACCTAGAACCTACGTTCAGCTCATTGAAAGTTGAAAGGCCACACTGCCTTGTTATTGTACATGCAAATAAACTTTACTCCCCTAATCAATACATTATCCATTAAGGTACAGATTGGTTATTGGTCTTCAATTAAGTTACCAGTAGCACTGCTGTACACTGAGCGATGCCCTATATTTAGCTACACATACTAAATATAAATAAAAAATAAAGATGAAAATATGTATAAAAATAACCAAAACAGTAACGGCAGATTTAAGAAAATGAATTATATCTAAAAGATTAGTTAAATCAAGAGTTAGAGAAGTATCTAAGTAAAAATAATACGGCTATGCGTTGGGAAATCAAAACTTAAATTAAAACTTCTGACAGTATCAGATCTAAAACTTACAATGCTGATAAATATTTACTGTGATCAAAAAGTGCTAAGCAGACGATCGAACAACTAATAACAATTCAAATTAAATAAAGCACGCACTAATGGACGACTCGACAGCTGGCGATCAAAAGTTTTTCAATTGAAAGTCAATTATTCTAACATTGTGTTGGGTACGCGCCTCATCAAATTGCTGGGAATGGATCCAGGGAATGATTGTAAGTTGTCAATACATATTTGTGGGAAATTGAAATTGATTCTGTTGGATCTTTTGATCTTTCCTCAATTTTGGAAACACAGAGTGGTTTATAAATAGTTTCATTATATTTATTAAGTAAATATAAGTCCACTTTTTATCTACAACTTTTTAGTTCTTCCTCGCTGTTGTCGTGTTTGCTTCTTATCAGCGATGGCCTCCTTTTATTGCCACTTCAATTATAGTGGGTTCATCTTCTTGTCTGAAGTGCAAGCAATGAAGGCGGAACCAATGTGGGGCCTTAGCCCAATATTGTAGAGGCCATGGCTAGGGGTGCATTATTTAATATTTAGAACACATTAAAAAAAATTAATATAAAAAATAAACATTTTACGATAAGCAATAAATGTTTTTCTAATTTACTTTTTGTGAAATATTGTTTGAATGAAGCATCATGATACAGTGTAGATGTAGATGTTTGTTGTACTGCAGAGAGGCCAGATTTGTGAGACCGAGAACAAAGAGTATATCACAGTAGAAAAATAACCTACCTATGTTATGAAAAGGAAAATTCACAGTATTTAATTAGTTTGTATGCATATTTATTTCAGTTGGTTGCCGCTGCCGCTGAGTGCAGGCTGTTACTGATGCAATATAAAAAGCACCTATTTATATGTAATTTAAACATAAGATACAAAAATTTTTATCATAAAAAACAAGTTCCAAACATAATTGAAAAAGAACAACAAATGGAAAGATTGCATATAACTTTACATTTTTATTTTTACTTAACCTCAAGTTAGCTAATCTTCCAAACGTATTCCGTTGCTGAAATCTTCGCTGGTAGCAGAAGACGTTGTCTACTTTTGCAACAGTCGCACGCTTGTCTCATATCAGAACTCCATGGACGTCTCTTGACACGCGACGTCATCCAGTTGCGTTTGCGATCAACTTTAAGTGAAATTTTCTCCCTAAGTACGACAATAAATTTGAAAAAAAAACTACAGAATTTAGTTGTTCATTAATATCTTAAGATGATAGGTTATTTATTATTTCATGATCAATGTAAGAATTATAAATTTCTTTGTTAGACAAAACTTTCACAGAATTGAAAAAATTAAAAATTATATTTAAGATCTTCAATTTAACGAAAGGGCTTAATTAAACTTCAAGAGCAATAGGCAAAATGTTTTTCTTTGATATTTATGAAAAGTATTCAAGAATTACTCCTCCATTTTCTTTATGAAATGTTGTTTTGATGTTTCGTTCATACTTTGTATCCATCCTGGGATGTGTTGCTTTGGACGAACAAACTGCTCTTCAGAAGATGTTGTGGAGATATTAAACCAAGACTGGGCTAAGAACCTTGAAATTAATAATATAATTAATAAAATAAGAGTCAATAGCAAGATATTTGTATAATGATACAATGTTTTGAAATATCAAAATATTATATGTATATATATATATATATATAATATTAATGTTTCGCATAGCTCTAACTGGAGGAATATAGAAAAAAAGTGGATAATCAAAGCAAGTCTGAACAGAGAAAGAAGTAGGGATAATATCAACACAGGAACAAACTGAGTAAAGTAGAATGTGCACTCTATTTAGAAATAATGTTATATCTCTAATTTGAGAAACGATTTAGCCCTGATATTTTTTACGTTTCCTAAAATGTTGTCAGGCCGGAAAAGCCTTTCCCCTATCTCGGCTGTGGTAGACTTGGGTACAGATTTTATACCCAATCCCCAAAGTCTGTACCCACATCAACCCACACCTACACATTTCTAGAAATTCTGGACCCAACCCATATCCACATCTGCAACGAAAGAAATTATGCCTGCATCCCAGATGCAGTTTTTTAAAAAATAACAGCGTTTTTACTTAGAAAAAAGTAGTTTTCCCATAGAAAGCATTCTACATTGCAAAATAGACCCCATGCAGCTTACACATTATATTAGTATCTTTTCGTGTAGTAGTATATCCTTCACTGTAATATCAGTCTGTCATTTCCAAATTTAGTAGAATACAATACTTGATACACGATATAATTTTTCATTCAATATGAAATGTTTTATGTTCTACTGTTTAAGCTTACAAATACTTGAAAATCAAAACCACGGCTTGTATAGTAATATGTAATTGCAATGAACACAAGTTTACAAAATGGCACAAAGACCTTGCTACATTAATCGACTGAGCTGTTATTAAGTCTCATAATAAAAATTATTTTCATTCGCTAACTACATGATGAAATGAAACATTCAATAAGCATTGCAGTAAATTTGCTGAAGTCACCACCCATTGACGTCAGAGCAACAGAATATTCCATTCTTTGCTCCCTGATCGGTGGACCGGTCCGGTCCGGTAAAGAAGTTACCATCATATGGGTACAGTCTTTGACCGGTCCTCAGATTATAAAGAACCGTTTGATCGATTGTATTTATAGGTCCAATTTCTTTTTGATAGGTGTGACCGGCATTGCTGTTTTAATCCGTTTTTTTTGTATTGCATAATGTATTTGTGCAGATGAAAGATCATGTATTAAACACATAGGCATTTAAGCACTCGGATTAATCCTAAATATTGCATTGTTGATTTAAGGACACAAACCAAAAAATGGAGACAAAAAACCCAATGATTTTAATGTTGCCAATTATAATAACGTGTTTGTTTGAATTTTGGTAATCCTATGTAAGTAATTATTCCATAATAGATTTTAATAATTAATGACACGCTGTGATTGCTTCCAAACATCGACGGTGATGATTTTCAATAGTAATTTTAAGCTTAATTAACAAGCCGGATTTAGCACTCGTTGTGATCAGGAAATCCAAATAATCCCGTTAAGATAACAATTCCACCATCCGTAGTTAATTAAACTTGACGTTTACTCTGAATATATAATCTAATAATTAATTATGGGATCTTATTAGGGTGTGCCTTTAAAGGCCCAGTGGGCAATTGGCATGTTTACTAACAGCTTCTATAAGTTCTAAGTCATTACTATTGCGATTTATTTGCAATATACATGTATAACGTTAAAGGATAAATGGATAGTTACAATTAAACATGGTGTTATTGTTGAGATACTTAGATCCTTAGAGCTCTTGTTTGCAGAATTTGTACCACTGAATCGACATTCAATGTTCAATGGCACTTTTACATTATGCACTTGTATTTATTAAAAAAATGACTTGACTCACGTTAATGATTTGCATATGTGATAGACTAACTTTTTCGCTCAACCGTACAGTGTACATAAGTGAATTTTTTTGTAAATTACAATATAGTTTAGAAACTATAATTATGGTAAATGTCACGTGCTTTCTCAGCTTGAGATTTTAAAAACTCCCAGATTAAATTAATTGATCGGTATGACCAGATATTCATTTCAAAGTGTCTGGTTTTTAACCGATGAAGGGAAATTAAGGGTGACCGGATCCGGACTGTGATTGGTTCGCCCTGGTCCAGTCCATTGGTTAGCACCAACCTGCTTCCATCTTTGTTCAGCCATATCGAAGCTATAGTTCAGTCACATTTTACAATTTGGTTTTATAAGAGGGTTCTATTGGAGTACACCTTGTTTCTAAAAGTGGAAAAAGATCCTGGCTAAGATAGAGTTAAATATGTGGCAAATGCAAGGTATGTAAGGGAAGTGTTTGAGAAATTTTGCCGAGGATGATATAAGTTTAGGCATGCAAAGCAAGATGTATTGTAAACTTGAGCAGGCCTTATGAATGAGAAGTTGGTTATAAATGGCATGAAAGTTGGAGGGTGAAGATCTACTCTGACATTCATCATGCACTCAAGAATAATGATTAAAAAAAGATGATTAAAGAGTAATGAAAATGATTAAACACATAGCAGTACCAATGACATAGATACAAAAAGCAAGCAGAAGGTTAGGATGAACAAATATAAGTAGCTGGTGAAGGAATTAGAGATTCTATGGATGCTGAAGAATGTTGAAGTGGTCCCAGAAGTGATTAGAACAGTAGCAGTAGTGGGCAAAAGTAGGGACTAGTGGTAACTTAGTCATTAACACATTCAGCTTCCATCAAATCATGTCATAATATACTTTGAAAATATGAATGCCAGAAATATAAAAGTTCTTTTTGTAAGATTCAATTGTTTAGAAGCAATTGCTCTATAAATATTTTCTTAGTTACATTTGGACTCTATCACTAAATGTAAGCATGATAATCTAAGGTTCTTAGTTGATTATAAACTCAAAGTATAATCTCATAAATTAAAAAAGCAAAAAGGTCTTTGTGATTAGACATTTAAATTCTATCTAATTTAATTACTCTCAATCTTATATATTTTCAATTTTAATGTTTTCTTTGTAATCGAAGGGATTAGAGATATGAAAAATAGTATGATTAAAGGCTCTTCATGTTTAAAATGTTATCAATGATTTTAAGATTTATTGGGATTACATGGTATTTTTTTAAATTGCAAATGTTCAATAATTTTTTTTTAAAATGTTCGACCATGTTCCGTTCATCGCTTCTCAACATTTTTCTATTATGTCTCTGTTTGCTAGAGTTAATAATTATATTATTTGATAAGTAAGATGCCGTATTCCGGCTTAAATAGAAAATCAACAATAATAGAATCGACATTCTTTAGTTTTGAATAATAATATATAGATATATGCTTACCTGATTTTATTCTTGCTGAATTTTGGAAGGATCAAAACATGATTTTGCAGTAATCGGTGTCTTGCGCGGCTTCAACATACCCGATGTGAGTGGGTTCTTATGTGGTGGAAAAAATTGTGACGAAATCGGCTTAACTGCTAAAAACACAAATTCACTAAATATTATATGCAAAAGTAAATTCAGCATTTATATATTTATAT
>CABFPE010000253.1:44577-100736 GCA_900660155.1 Hofstenia miamia
ACACTCACATTAACATAACAGTTAGAAAACTAGCTATAGGTATAAAAAGTATGACACTAGTAGTTAAGCAGTTACCACCTTGTGCAATTATTCAATTCTTCCATGCTTCCACCTTAATTATGCAAACATTTTATTTAGTGATCTAAGTGATGTGCTTTATAGAAAACTTGACATTCAATTAAAATGGGCACTGAATATCTCAGCAAGAAATTCATCGAAAACTAAACATTACATTTCTTGGTCAATTCTCTTTCCAAAACAAATCGTCATTTTGAATACCTTGCTAACATTTTTCAAACTAGTAAAAAATCTATCGCCTTATAATTCAATTAAATTAACGAGATTTTGCGCATAAACAGAATTCAAGATCTAAAATTTTTACATGTGTTAAGTATAAGAAAAAAGTTTTGAAAAAATCTTTCATTTATGGTCAATTCGAACCGGGAATTCGCTACCTAAAGAAATTAAAAGTATTGAAAATTTGAAACCTTTTAAAAAGCGTTTAAAAATCTACCTTAAGCAAAAATATATTTCAGGTAAATCATGGTTAGGATTTAAATTTTACAACAATGAATATACAATAACTCGTCATTAAAATAAAGTAATTCATCCATAGCCTGTAAGAATTGTTACTTTTTGTTGTTTGTTGATTTGTAGATTCGTTATTTTTTGAAATTTATGACGCTATTCAGATAATCATTTATTGAATTGTAAACATTTATCTGAATATAGAATCTCTTATCTTTTGGTACTAAATTGTATTAGAATGTTTGTATGTACAATAGTCGACATTTGTAGTTTCATTTATAATTGCTTGTGTATTCATATTTGTGATGTATTTTTATTATGAATTTATACGCATAAAATTACGGAACTATTTTTTATGGTGCTTTCATGATGTTTATTGATCACATAAGGTAACAAGACAAGAAATGGATTATTTATAATCAAATAATGCATGAAAAAACTAGTAAAATACCGTGCTGGTAAATAGGGCCTGCAAGGGTAAAATTCATTTCTATAAAATAAACATGTTAACATACACCCCTTCATACTACTTATAAATAATCGCCATTTCACTTTTCAACTATAGTTTGATGATACGGCTGGAATATAAGACAGTAGCGGTAAAAAAAATGAAAAAATCGGCGCCATTTTGAAAATATGGCCTGTATTCACTAATCCTTCAGAAATGATTTTGCTGAATAGTCATTCCAAAGTCCTGAGATTGTGTAGTTTTCGAAAGTACCAACAGTCTCTCCGGTGATTTTTTGTCAACTAACTCTTACTCAGGAACACAGTACTTTAGTATATATTTCGGTAAACTATACGTATACATGATTAATACATTTTTCCAATTATTTTCAGATGTCATAAACTTCATTGAATTCAATGCAATGGATGATACTAACTGGATATGCATTAACTTTTCCAAATCATAGTAAAGTTTATACCAAGATTAAGCGATTTTATAGATGTTGTTTTTCACTATATCAACCTACAAATTATTTTGTAATTTTCTCAAAAATCTTTGCAATCCATCTTTTAAATACCATGCATGCGTATGCTTGCATATACTGATTACTATCCATTTACAAGCATATGTACATTTAGAAGGCGATCTCAATATGGATTTGTGGCTAATTTAGGGATTGAAAAACATATCTAGCAATGGGAAAAATTGACATCAACTACAAGGCGGTGAATAATGAGTGTGTTATCATTTCTACACCAACTATAATATGGGCAGATAAGGAATACGTACATTAAAGCAGAAAAAGCCATGTAATGTATACAGCCACATAAGAGTTATAAACCAAATAAAACTGAAAAAAATGTGCAACAAAAAGAAATGCAAAGAAAAGACCACTGTGTAATGTAATAATAGTGTATTAATGAAAGCATGTATATGTATAAATCCTACTAATAGCATCACATGTATAATTAAAAACTAATTAAATTGTAGTGATCGTATAGATGCATGGAATTTTTTACGGATAAGAAAATTATTGTAATATGACTGGAATTTTTCCATTATTCAACTATGTATTAGTCAGCAATAACAATATAGTGCCCTAATTACTTGACTAACAATGTCACGCATATTAACAAAAAAACTTTGTTAAAAATTAATTTGCTCAATTTAGTTTGTCAAAAACATTTCGTCACTAGAGGGCGTCCAATAGAATCTGTTAATTCCCACATGTCAAATAGCCATAGGTGTTACGAGAACTTCAGGGTGTCCCAATGTAACGAGGTTTCCCGTCACCTTACTACTGACATTAACCATGGTTTTAACTAAAATTCAAAGTATCCTGAAGAATTCGAATTTTGAATATATCAAAATTTTATATATGTACCAATGAAAACTTTAATATCTACAGTGTTATATTTTGAATGTTCTAACATTCTGCAAAATGAAAATAAGGTAAACTATGGATTTCTTTTATGTCCAAAATTTACAGAAGTCATAATATCGTCATCAAGCAAATCTAAGCTAGAGAAACGCGGAATTTTCAAGTTCGCAATTGAATACACTCATTCCCATCTGTTATTGCATTTTATCTAACCAACCAATGCAATGTTTTTTTATAGATGAACTTCCGAATGTCCTCAAGTTTTAATGGAACAATAATAAATCCCAGTTAATGATTTTGTGGGCATTGAATCAGGCTGGAATACAGAGATAAACAAATTCGTTTATACACTTATTTCATTTGAAAAGTCATTTGCAATTACTTTGATAAACAAGACAAATTTTGAAAGCAACATTTTTTGCCATAATGAAATAGCCTAATATATATATATATATAAATATATATATATATAGAATGCATCTCCGATTACCTATTTTTAGATTATAGAACTTTGTTTGCTTTAAGGGGGTGCCACACGATTAGCCTTTTGACTATAATAAAAAAACTTGCGGTTTACGATTAGTCAAATTTTGAAATAGAAATTGTTCTATTTGAAAATGACTATTAGTCAAAAGACTAACCGTGTGGCACCCCCCAATAGTCAACTTATTGTAATTTTGAAAGAAAATGGGAATTTTGATTTTAAATAACTTTGCACTTTCATCTTAAATGTCATTAATAAATAAACAATATAATTAAGATCGTGGCCAAACAAACACTGTTGAAATTGCTTTAGCGTGTTTTTAAGCCCAATTCCCATGGACCTCTGTTTACAGAGGTCCATGCCAATTCCATTGGAGAGTGTGAGCTGTTTTAAAGGGTACTTGATTGCGTAGCTATGTTGAAATTTCTATAAAGATTGCAACCTGCTAATTGGATTAAATGTTTACATAATTCTTTACATATGCGCTTGTTTATGAGTGATCAATTAACTATTCAATACACATTCGTGAGCGTAGAGTATGAGGCCTATTTAAAACATGATCCGAAATGTTCTCCCGTCACCTACAGTTGAAATGTTATTATAGCGACTCCACTTAGTAATTTTTGTACATGTATATGCAATGCAAATTACGCAGAAACCTCTTTTGACTATTAGTCAAATTTTTTACTAATACACAAAAGAATGCAAAACCACAACGTTGACTATAGTCAAAAGACTAACCGTGTGGCACCCCCTTAAAAGCAAAACGGTTCTACTTGAGTCTTTAGAACGGTTAATACATTGCATATGATAAAAGAAAATTGAAGAACGAATCTTAAATAAGAAAAAGCGTGGATAGACTTTTAGGAAAACAGTGAACACAGACAATGATAAATACTAAGCAGCTATATTAAGTATTTAATAAATAAAGTTGGAGGTTTATATAAGCGCAGAACGGGCAATGCTTTTACAAGTGGATTTCTTAAATCGCCTTTTCAATTAAAATCAAATAAAATCATTTATAGTTAACACTATAATAATCGATATGATTAAAAAACGGTATAATTAGGTTGAGGAATTAATGGAGAAGCCTACGTCAATATTTTATTGGATCTTTACATGAATAAAATGGTGAGTTATGCACAAAATTACATGAGAACTAAAATGCAAAATCAAAATAATTAATATGAGAAGAGCAGGCAAGCAAAACCATTTATTGGTTCGGCTCAATTGTTGGCCGCATACTTGGCTGCGTTCGGATACTTGCTTGGTTGAAACTCATCATCTTTACTGAGAACCTGTTGAAGATCTGCTTTCACAGCCTTGTCAAAGCTGGCTTTAAGGATGGGACAGGAAGCTGCTGTTTCAGTGACGGTCTCTGGCAAAGGAACATTAGCCAATTGTGAAGCAACCTAAAAGTTAAGCTTAAAATACCAAGAGAGAATTCAAAAAAACTATAAAAGTAAATAATTCTATTGTTAAAAACGGGAATATTACAAGAAACAACCAGGAATTTACTAAGTATAAATTCAAAAAGGGAAATCAAAATCACTGATATATGATTAAAGCATTCATTAGTGAATGCCACAAAGATCCCAAACTAAAGCATAGTGAATACCTCCTTGAATTGGTAAAAATTTTATGTTACCACTCAGATGTCACGCACACCGAACAACTATAAAGCAGATGAGACTTTCAACGTAATAAATACTGATTGCTATTCACAACTTAATTAAATTAATTCAAAATCTTTTAAGAATTTAAATCAATTTTACATCAAAAATGTGACGGCAATAGTGTAGCTGTGCTGAACCTCGAGGGCTACAAATAAAATATAAAGCGAACATTATTTCTAAGGCATTCATAGTCAAAGTTAAAAACCTGCATCTAAAGAAGGTTAATGTAACAAAGCAATCCGAGAAAGGGAGCTTTACTAAAAATGTAGCTTTCTGTTTAATTCATATTGCCTGTTATATTGGGTCCTATCTTTTGAATAATGCTTAAAACTTCATTTGTATTGTATCGCAATCTACGGAATCAATAAAATAAAACTAAATCAATTGAATAAATTTACTTCATTTGATAGTACAGAAAAGCACGGAAACACCATTTTTCTTAAATTATTTTTGCAATGAATAAAGTTTTAATCGTGAATTTTTGGTATTAGGTTCAATTTATGAGAATTCAGATTTTTTATTGGGAAATTTAGTTTTCAAGCTACGCTTCTGTGAAGAGGCACCCTAAAAACATTTCTATAAACATACATGGTATGTAGACCATATTAAAAAAATTCAGTATGAAAAATATAAGGCAATCACAGTTTTTAGTATGCATGCACTCAAAAGTTTTGCGAATCCCATCACATCGCAAGTTCACAGAATTCAATTGTCTGTAATAATTTTACATACTTTGAATATTTACGGTATAAGTTTTTTAGTTTTACGAAATTATAACGTTACTCACTGCAAAAATAATTTGTGAAAAATGTGTCCATAGATTTGTCATGCGTAATGCCTTATATAAAACCATTATGTGATCAATACAACTTCTGTGCTACTGGTGTCATAGAAATATGTACTGATGGTAGAATCCGAACATATGGTTTCGGATGCCAAGCGTCAGAAAACCACGAGGAAACTTTGTAAGTACATTCCATTTTCACACAGCCTGTCCTCATTTGAGGATCGAATTACGTTCAAAGTATACGCATTCTTCAGTATACTGTACATACATATCCAAGCCCTGAATGAAGCACATCATAAATTGTTGAAAATGAATAAGTTACAATGAGATTATCACACATTGAGCATTCGATAAATGAGAACACATCAAAAACGACTTAACAAAATGAATGAAGTAATGATTATGAATAATGCCGTTTTTGACAAAATAATGTCGTATTTGGCCAATTAAATAATGAACAAATATACAGCGTCCATATTTCTGAAAAGTATCGAACGCATGGAATTTTAAACATAAATCAAGACGAAAGTAAGGAATTTAATTGGATGAGCGTTATATACAAAGCAATATTATTGCGATTAATGTTAATGCAAGGAAACAACAGATATTTTTGCTACGTTAACTGCAACTCACTAACAACAGTGAGCAATAACGAAATAGGAATGTTCGTGTTTTCGATTGTGATGACTGTTCGTGAAATATATTTTACTCATTTGATTCTACATTCAATATTAAAATATTTTTCCTTATTTCGTAAGAACCTGTAAAAATGCGGCCCAAAATTATGTGGGAAAAAATTATCCCTTGTTGACATCTACTTCATGGACATTTTATAAATTTACATTAATACCAATAAATCCCAAGAAACAATGTCATTAAAAACACTATTTTGAGCACATTCATTATCAACTGTATATCAACGTATAAAATATAGAATTCTGTTACGAAAACGCGGTGTTTACAGATATGATTTATTAAACCCCCATCAAGTACCTAACAAAGCATAAACACTACAATATGCTAGGAAGGCTTCAAAAATTTACAAACCTGAAGCATTCGTGAAACACCTTCGGACGATACTATGTTGTTGGATTGTTGCTGGGCAGCCTAAATTATACAAGCTAAAAATAATGCAAACTCATTTCATTGATTTTCATAAAACAGATTCAACAAAATCTAACTAATTAGCCCATACATAAGTAACTAAATACACCAGTGAATGTCCCTTAATAATCATATTCCAAAATATTTCCATTAAACTTTGTGTTTTAATTGAAATATTGTGGCAGTTGAGGATAAAGGGGTGATACACGGTTAAACGTGTGTGTCAAACTTAATTGCTCTGTAAATAGCTAACCGCTTGTTGGAAGGTCAGTGAGGTGATACACGATCCAACTTGTGTGTCAAACTTGCAGATATAACGCGATTTCATCTAGAATCTAATTTAATACTTGAGGTAAAAATTATTGTTTTTTCTGTTATTAATTCTCCTATGTACAACAAACGGAGAAAGCTATCGAATTTCAAAAATACGATTTTATCAACAGCAAATGCAAATCAAATCGACAACAAATGCTATAGAATTTATAAAGAATATAATGAAAAATTTTAAAATATAACTGAAGTTTACATTAATAGCTTGTACTCTTCGAACCTAATTAATTTTTTCAATTTCAATGAGCTATAGAATTTATAAAGAATATAATGAAAAATTTTAAAATATAACTGAAGTTTACATTAATAGCTTGTACTCTTCGAACCTAATTAATTTTTTCAATTTCAATGAGCAGATTTTATTAGATATTTTCAATATAATCTTGTTCTAGTAAACCGAAAATTTGAAAACCAATTTTAAATAATATCATAAAAATCGGCCGAATTAGCACCCTTATGACTAAGTTTTCGCCTCATTTCCATATCTATAAATACGCATGTATCTGTACGTACATTACAACGAGAGCTATATACATAATTATTTCAGAATGAATATTTATTGATTTAATACTTCTAAATAGGGCAATGGTAATCCGTGGTTTTACCCACTTCTTTACGAAATCAAATGGTTAATTGATTTTAATAACTGTACGATAGCAACAGAAAGTGTGGCACACTTGTTTGAAGGGGGTGATAGATACACTGTCAAAATTAATTATCCGGCATACTTGTTTGACGAAAAAAATCAAAAGCGATTAGATCGCTGAAATCAGGTTGGACAACAAGTTTGAAGGGGTGATACACGATCAAACTTATCGTGGAATTGTGCGCCGAGCAATTATGTAATTAAGTTTGACACACAAGTTTGATCGTGTATCACCTCCTTAAGACAAACTACGGTTATCATAAGAACTTGACAATTACCCTTAAGGTATATACAACAATTTGATCGACTATAGAGACCTTTACATCTAAAAAGTCAAATAAATTATAAAATTTAACATTAAATTAGAGAATAATTTTCAAAAAAATGCAACTAGAAAGCAATCATCACAACATGAAAGTTTTTTATGCAAAAAAAGAAGGTAACATAGCAGCAGGGAGGGATAAGATTAGATCAGATCGAATTCATTGCGCATCAGAAAAGGTTACATGGATCAGCATAGTGATGGGAAAATAAACGAGCAAGATCTAACTATACGTTTGTTTTATATAGTTGATATGATACATAGAGTCTTAAGAATGAGAGCAGTGAGTTCTAATAATTTTCTTACATTTTATTCCAAATGAAACCGAACCATCGTCAACGACATGAGACAATTTGGGAAAGTGGAGTTTTTCACTTGTTATATTTACAATGAAAAAACAGCATAAAGAACAAAATTAAGTAAAGAAATTTTACATATATTATGTATGAGATTAAAAACTCACCTGTCTCCGTTTAGTTGGCATTCCACCTAAGTAAGCATCACTAAACGGTTTCTGTTTCTTCATTTCTCGTTGTTTCTCTTCATCTGATTCAATAACGTTCATCCATTCCTAGATTGGTAAAACAATTATGTTAGCATAAAAAGCAATGATAAAGTAGCTTATACAGGCAGGGTGTTCAAGCGAACGCGTCAGTTATAAAATGCCTATAACTATTTAATATAAGTGAATATTCTATTAAAATATACATTTCATGATTATTTGANGAATGTTACTTTGCTAAAAATTCTTTTTCTCCTTAAAAATGGCAATACAATTTTCATCTAACATAGCAACATAACTGCTTGAATTCACAGTATCAGTGAAAAAGAATGGGCCGATAACGGTCCTGGAACTTATTCCACACCATGCAATAGTTTTTGGTGATTGAAGTTTGCGAATTATTCCAGCAGATGGCTCACCAGTTCTCCAATATCGCATATTTTGCTTATTAAGGTATCCATCGAGATTACATTCATCTGTGAATTACATTCATCTGTGAATAATATGTTCTCGGCAGATGTTGCGTCCATGGATTCGATTAATTCGTTCTCTAATTTGACGTCCTCTTCCAAAGAGTAAGCATTCATTTGGAAGTTAAAGTGAAAAATCAATAATCCACAAGATCACGTTACCCAATGAGAAAAATAAATTTAGCCTAACTTTTTTAAATGTAATTAAATCAAAATGAATCAATTGTATGAAACAAAAACAATAAGACGATGCGAATAATAGAATATTGATTAATAGCGATGTAGCTTCGCGGACCCACATAAATCTTAACTTTATCATTTGTACACAGTAATAATCCGCTCCCCAATGAAAATATGAATCGAATATTATTGTTAAGGTGGATGATAACAAATTCAAAAATATATTTATAATTTTTATACGCTTTGATAATTTATATAGATTTTTTGTGACTTGCGAATTTATGTTACGATTTGATCAAGGTTCTGACTAATTCAACTCACATTACGGAATCCGTTTTCCTTTTGCTCTGCGAATATTGACAGATTGAAGTTTTGACTCGCTTTATATAAGCTTCATCAGTTTGACATGGCACTATTTTTGGCTTTTTCGATTTGTCAATTGTGGAGAGATAACAAAATCTAAAAAACATGGTAATTTTCTCACGTTTAATTATATTAGAATAGATCATCTTTGGAGATCTATTGCTCTATAAGTTTTTATACTATCGACACAGTTTGCATACTATTCTTCAATTTTCACTGTTTTACATAACATTTGCCTTTCATTAAAATTAAAGAATTAACCATTTCAGTCTCAACCAATTTTATAGCATAGTTCGAGAAGCAGTAAGACTGGTGTTTTGTTTGCACACAGTAAGGATCCATGTCAACTGTTCGATTTTCTTATTAAATTACTATTAATGTTGCAAAGTGACACTCTTTCATACTTCAAACGACTAAGAATTATAAACTTCAATCATAGCGACAGAGAACAATATGAGAAGAAATTTATTTTTTTAGTATCCAATCTTCTACCTAGATATTCGAAAGTATCAATTGTTGAAATAAGAGCGGTAATAAATTTTCATCTACAGATTAGAAAATGCCCGCTTTTTCAAAATTTATATTAAGCCAACTATCACTAGTCCGCCAGCACCTCATTGAGTTGTTGCATTCATTAATTAAGAACGACTATTTTATAGTCCCAAACACTTTTATTAATTTCTATTTTATGTTGCAATCGTATTTTTTAAGCTACATGCATATTGATTTATGTTATTATAAATTTTCATATCATTTTAGATGGAGAAGTAATTCCTAGATGAAAGTGCCTTAAAGTTTTAGTTGTACATATATTTTTGTGAATAGTGTAAATTTTAGTTAATTTCGTTGTTTTGTATNAACTGATTTATTACTGACGCGTTCGCTTGAAAACCCTGTACAACACGTAATAAAAAACTTGCTACTAATCAATTTAAAACAAATACTTCTGGAATATGACGCTTTAATGAGGAATGTGTTTCGGATGTTGGCTCTTTAACTTTGGGCCGAACAACTGGAGTCGATGCTCCTTGGACTTCGGCAGTCTGCAACTAAAGATAAAATATATGATAGAAATATTGAATGGCAACATACGGGTTTGCTAGCCATGCTCTGATCTGGTGGAGATGCCATGTTTGTATCTGGATCGTTATTGACAATGTATTTCTGCACCTAAATAAATTACACCTTAAAGATATCGCTGCGCAATTGTTTAGCTTTCCTGAACAAAATTATAAAATCAGTAAGCCAAAACTATATTTTATATGACTAATTAGTGTTCTTAAACTCATTTTACAATCAATAGTATAAGAAAAATAATTTTCAGTACCAGATGTAATGTATATTTAAAAGTACCTTTTTTGAAATATTTCTATTATATGTTAGTTAAAGGGTTACAAAAAATACCTGTTCTGGAGTAGCAGTGGAGATTCTACGCATAAAGTTAAATAGAAGTTCTGATAGAGCACTACTTTCACTGACAAAGAAATCCTGCTAAAAGTAAACACTTCACTCCCCAAAAATATTGGTCATACTTAAATGTTTTAAGGAGATTCAACTTCCTAAACTATAATAAAAAAGGCAAATGCCTTGGAAGCTAAATTCAAGTAAAAATTTTTAAACGTTCATATATTAAAAACACACTTGATATGTTCACAAAAACTAACAACCTATGTACATAAGGGTTATCACTATTTGCCATTATTTATGGCCATACCACAGTCAGTTGAGTTTTTGCATGAAACCTTAGAAACTACTTTTATATTTCTAGTTCAAAAAAACTAACCCGTAAAACATTTGAATTTTTTCAAGAGTGCCAAAGGTAATTGAAAAATTTAAAGAAAAAAATTTACAAAATTAAAAAATATGTATGTTTACAAACCATTTGATAATAAAAACATAATATTGAGCCTTTCAGCTGTACGACAATCAATCTCGTGCTTTACTTTAATGGCCCTTCCAGTGCAAATGTTTCTCCTAGTAGGTTAAGAATGAGAAGTAGTCATCGGATCAATGGAAATATAAAACATCGTATTCTTTGGAAGTTTTAGGCAAAAGTTCAAGTCATAAGACGGTGGCCGAAATTAAATTCTTAAAATAAAATAGCATAACCCTAATGTACATGTACATCTTAACGCTTTATAGTGAGGAATATTCTTAATTGTATTACATTATTTATTCCTTGAAATTGATACTTCTAAAAAATACGGAAATCATGAGAATTCATTAATAACAAATGAGCTGTAAGAGCCGCTTAAAGCAATTTTCTTGATCAATAATAGGAAAAATTATTGTTTCAAAAATTGACAATTTTGAAAAATTTGAAATCCCAATTCGTTAACGTCATCAGACATTAGTTGTAAATTAGTTTGTGGTGTTTTTATTAACAACCGCATGATATGATGGGCCAATGAGCAAACTTTTTATGAACAAACCTAACTAAAATTATATTTTTTTAAGAAATGAACTGCAAAATAGTTTATCAATTTCAATTAATTCTTTCGGCCTCCCAACACACAGACTGCCGATGGTTTGAGATACTTACAATTGGAGATGCAGACAAAAAGTGGCGAAGAGCTCCATCTTCTTCTCGCAGAACACTAGAAATAAGCACTGTAGCATGATATAGAAAATTTCTTCCTAGTGCATAAATATCATTGGAAAATTGGACATCGGGTACTAAATATATAAGCACTTTTAAAAAAGAGAATAGCAACATAATTAGAACGGAAAGCACATTGCGTTGGAAATGTTATTTTAAATAAAATGACTTTGTGAGTAATCGTGAGAAAATTAACTCCTACAAGCTCCTCATTGTTACATTTATTTCGAGAAGCGATGGTAGTAAAAAAACACTTCAGTCATCTAGAAACGAAAGTACTCCTATATTCTCTTAATTAGCTATGACAAAGTTCAGCAGATGCATGAAACTATTTAATCGATGATAAATCCACTCGTCTTGCTTGCGTTAAAGTAATGCTAAGAGTGACAGGGGAAATTAAGGAAACTGGTAAAAACTACGCCGAAAAAAATTGCAATTAAGTACATTTCAAGCTGATTCATCATAAAAACCAATTGTAATGCGTCCAAAGCCCGTCTTAATCACGTTCCATACATCGTAATTGGAGATGAATATGTAAATGGTTTTATTAAATCTCTTCTCATTTCTAGAATTATCAAATCATTTATTAAATACATGGTATTTCTGATGCTTTTAAACATGCTATAAATTTTAATAAATTTGTATTTTATGAAATATTATTTATCAGAAGGGCTCAAAACTTTGAAAATAAATAAGAATTTTACAACTGCATCAGAAATATGTGCGTTTCCCTTTCCTTTTTCAGAAATTGGAAATATTATTTGTTTGTACTCTTCAAACGTCCCATTCGCTACAAAGTTTATAATTGTCGTTCGATAGATGTGATACTATCTTAATGCTAGTGGTTGTAAAGAAATTCAACGAATCGTATTGAATATCAATCGATATTTACACCCATATCTCTAGTCACATATCTTATCGAAGGATATAAATTACGTTTTAAAGAATAACTTTCTTAAATCTGTCGACGAGATACAAAATCACTATATAAATTAGTTTCTACCATCATATTTTTCGACAACAGCATGTCAAAAACCAATTGTATCCCACGGTCATAAGCTACCTAAGTTTTTGCAAAAACCAACACTGGTCTATACTCAGTGTTAGAACCGTGCTGTGCCCATGTTTACAGAATTTTCGTGCACATGCCGTGCTCGTGCCCACATTAATATGCGTATAAAATATATTTGTTATTTTGATCTTCTAAATCTATTAATTTGCATATTCAAATTCAAAACAGTCGTTAAACAGAAACTGTTAGACAGTAGAACTGCTCTTAGTTTTGGGAAAATACAAGATACCGATAGAATATTAAATTACACCGTATAAATGAAAAATGCTACTATAAAAGTATATCTTACTATCATTATCCAAAACTAAACTGACGAAAGCTATGAAGAAGTGACGAATGAACTTGACGCCTGTTGCAACACCGTCAACATCGGATCTGTATCGACCATGGGCCTAAATACCGATTCAATTACCTTGTTTACTCATCATAAGGTGTCCAAATTAGTGATGTGCTTTACCAACATTGAATTTCAACAATTCCAAGAAATCCCAAATACTGCGTCACTGAAACAGCACCAATCACCGTCAAGTGAAATATATAAACAACATATAATTTTTCAAAGATTGAAAAAAAGCCGTGTCGAAATTATTTTAATAACGGTGTTGCTTAGAGAGAAAATCGACCAAATCAGTATCTGAAACCTGTCTTTCCTTTAGTCTGTTTCCAAGTAATTCCATATTGAATATCCAGTTTTGAAATCTAGTATCGTTCATACACGATTGTAGACTTAAATTTAGTAAAAAAGTTCTACGTTTTTCAACAAAAACAAATAACAAATGAAGCTCAAACGCAAGTCCCGGACACAATGAACGCCCTTGGAATTCCAAAACGACCAGAGAGGCCGCGACATTATCGCCTACGTAGAAAGACCCTGTGTAAAACAAAGCTGATCATAACAAATGTATATTACTAGAGACCGCACACATTCACTCCACATAATATATTAAAAAACGATATTCATAGAATGAACACAGATTATTAACTTAACTTTATTCAAATACACTTATAGAACCAGAAACAATAAATAAAATAGGTAACACTACAGAAAGTGAAGCAAATGCACTCACAAAAGCTGCCTTAATGGAGTCCATATGAATGNATTCAAATACACTTATAGAACCAGAAACAATAAATAAACTCATAAATTATAAATTGAGCATTTTTGTCTTTTAGTTAAGTGTAAGGAAAACGATATACAGCTATTTTGTACTAGTGGCGTAAAATAGGTAACACTACAGAAAGTGAAGCAAATGCACTCACAAAAGCTGCCTTAATGGAGTCCATATGAATGTTCAAGTACGCATCCACAGACTCAACAATGTCCCTATTCGGAGAGATTGTGATTGTAGAACGAAGCATCTCAGCAAGCGGCGCTCTCGTTTGAGCAAGAACTTGTAAATTACCCATAGTAACAACTTGCATCACGTCTCGAAGGGACAAGGCACGACCTGCAGTCATTATAATCCTCTCGAGAAAGTTTTCTATAAAACACAATAAAACGTGATATTGGATGATAAAACAAACCCGAAGAACTGGTGTTGGTTGTAGCACGTAAAGCAACGAGGAGATCGTAAAATGTCTGATGCGAGCCGGACATAAATGACGATATGGTAGACTGCGCGAGATTACTTATCATTCCTAGATCTGACTCCGAAATACCTAATTGCAAATCAATAAATTTGTGCGATATTTAGAAAATAAAAGAATGGTCAAAAAGAAAAAATCATAAATTTAATTTTTCAAAGTTTTAAGAGTTAGTTTTTGCATCGGACCAGTCCAGGGAGCTAATGTGCGACTATATGGCTGATTTACGAAATTTCAAAATAAAAACATTAGCTAGGCAGTGAACTATTAGCAAGAATTGAATTTATATTGGTTTGTTAAATGAATTTTTAAATATATACATTTTTGAAAATATAAACTGTTTAGATTTTCCAACAAAGATAAGGAAATAATTGGGAACGCCAAAGTTTCTAATGTCCGCGCAAATGGATGGGAAATGATGATGAGAAAATCTCAGATTTATGATGTTAATCAATACTAAAATGCAACGTAAACAAAATTGGAATAAACATTCTACGTTTTTAGTTCCCCCATTTCTCCACTTTGAGAAATGTTTGCCTCATGGGTATCAACTTTCGACAAAATGCATTGGTTGATCTGGCCCCCTTTCATCTCTGTTATGGTGTTGATTTCACTGGATAATGAAATTAAACAAAAGAAAACGTGTTGGGTTTTAATTAAATTGCATTACCTAGAAAAATTAAACTTCAACTAATACGTCAGCAGAAGCATAGTATTTGAAATACAACTCTGAACTTCTTCGAATGTCCAAAATAAGCTATTATATTACTCAAAAAATGGAATATACACAGCGTTAACAAATGTGCGAAATTGAATCTCTCTTGTGCGAATTTGTGAGTGAAAAGGTATTGGTTCATTAATTCTAAACGTTAAATATTTTTAAAGAAAACCAAAAATTTACAAAATTCCTAGCCAATTTAAGGTTAATTGGGTTAATTGCATAACAAATAATTTTGTAAAATAGCAATTTCGCATTAAAATTTAGTACGTATATCATGGATTTCTAAAAAAACTTAGTTCAAATTAGAGCATAATCTAATTAAATCACTCCTTACTCATATAAATGTAGTCATAACTCATTTGTGATATCAACCAATCGACATGATCACAACATAGTTTATGCATTAAATAAGTAAGATTATTCAAAACAATATTTACATAAAATATCACATTTGAACGCTGAAAATACAAATTCAACCAGACTTTCACAAAACAAATATTGTATTGAAATTGCATCAGCTGTTTACTAAATCATAATTTATGTCAAAAAATAAAAATACACGTGTTTCCTTGCGTTAACCAACATCTGTGATATTGATAGTTTGTTCATTTGATTAAGTCAAACCGTGGAGTACGAAATTAACAGGAGGTGAAAACAAACACTCGTGTCAACAGACTGCAGGCCCAAAACCGCAATAAAGCAATGTTATTGATGCTATAATATTTATATTAGTCATTTCGCTTTGCAATTCATTCCGTTCAGTTGCTCATGCAGAACAAGTGCTGTATATTTAATTGCAGGTCGAACTGTAAAAATTCAGCATATGTTCCTGCATACAGGTTCCCCAAAGACGTGAATGAAGGAAACACTTGGTTATCTAGAACTCCTCAAAAAATCAGTGTTACCAAAAACACTGTTATTTGTCAAAAGCATTGGCCAGAAGTCTTTCCTACTATTAAAGTCCATGGAAAACTGCGTCCAGCTGATCCACCCAATTGATTTGAGATGACAAGAGCTTCTGCCATAACTTTCCCAAAGCCAATTGTTTTACGTGAAGTTTTAAAACGTGGTGCCATTACTCTCAGTGTTATACCGGTTTAAGAAGTTGCATTATTGATATTTGTATATGACACATTTAAGTCAAACTGTTGTTCTATAAATTTACCATAATAAGCAACTTTTTATAGGATGAGATTGACGAGTTTCGTGAAATGGATGTGTTTGAATTTGATACTTTTAATGCTGGTAAAGTAGCAGGTCTAGTATCAATACATTGTGGAAAAATTTGCATATACAAACTTATTTGCACAGATGCCCAGAGCCCATTGCAAAGTCAATGATCAATTCACATTGACTCTAATTTAAAAGCTGAACTGAAGCTTACTCTGACGAAACATTTGTCAATGTTGGAGATTTGCTATTCTTTGGGAAGTGCACTTGGTACGCTTAAATTTCGTTATTTTTAAATAATTTTTTCTAAGTATTCAATAATAGAGGCAATTATTAATCGGATAGAAAATTATAAACAAAGTTTTAAGGACTTAAGGAAGCTGCGAGGTGCATTAAAGAAATGGGTGTCAATTCCACAAAATCTGTTCGACAGCAACAATTAACTATGGAGACATCTTTTGCATTCAGTCAGACACTATTTTCTCTGTCCGAATTAATTAAATATCTGCTTGTTAACAAACATTTGAAATATGTGATGCTTGGTAGTAGTTCAATTACTATAAAATGCTATACATACATTTAGTGGAAATTTTACTCGATATTTTTACTATTTATTGAAAAAGCATTTTATAGTAATGCGTATATTGAATTTGAAAGGTACATTTACAAATGATTATAATTAAAAGGAATTTGGCTTTTTTCGACAAAGTGCGGGAGGAACATATTATATTACGTACTATGATGTTCTTACTGCTTCCAAAATATGTTTATTGCGATTACTGAATTCATTATAAATAGACGTTTCAAGTTTAGTCTTGGTTTGTTCTAACTGTAGCCATTGTGCATTTGATTTGGATGACTATGAACTAGCCTTAGTTGACAAGGACTTCCTTATTGATGAGCTCTCTGAACAAGAAAAGCAAACATGTTTTATTATTGCTGGCTACTTATCAAGAAACAATATTTCTCTACAGCAATCGTCAGAAGAAGACCTGGCTTTTTTAGATCTGGTTAATCAAGGTGGCCTTTGTTTACCAAGCATTGGGTTTTTCTCATTTTTCAGTTCTGTTACGCAGTTTTTCTAAAAATTGAAGATAATTTACGTTGTGCAAGGCGACTCGTAAAACTTTTCCATTTAATATTTAATTCTTATTATAAAGAATTAGTTGTAAACTGTCTGCTTGAAGTCTATGTCATACATTTACTTCAAAGGAGTTATGCAAGCCAAATTGGAAACCGTACACGTGAATACCAAGCATAAATTTCCAAATTTTGTAATTTTTAAATTTTGTAAGATTTATTTTTAAATTAGTTACTATATACTTATGGATTCATTCAATTTTATTGTGCATAAATATTCAATTTTGTAACCAAAAAATTGTTTCCTGTGTCACATTATTAATCTTTACAATAATGTCAACAACAAATCTTTGCGGTTTTGAGCCTGCAGTCTGTCTACACGAGTGGTTGTTTTCACCTCCTGTTAATTTCGTACTCCACAAATCAAACGATAATGATGAAGCACTATGTGAGTTGAATGGGGCCATTTCAAGATACGTCTAGAAGAATTTGCATTCTCTAATCCCAAGACTAACTCTTTAGAGTCACCATTGTCCCAATGCATATATATAGATCTACGTTCAGTGGCGCGTTTAGGGGGAGGCAGGGGATCGCTGCGAATACTTAATAATATTGTTCTGTTTTCCTGAAAATAGTTCACCTTAATTCAAGATGTCATAAATCGTTTGCTGCTAAAAACAAACGATTGCATTTTGTTTAAATATACTTGTTAAAAAAACTTTCTTTTACTATTTTCTAAAAAAATGGGTGTCAGCCCTCCTCCCCCCGTTCAAAAATCTTAAACGCGCCTCTGTCTACATTATAGTGATGGTGATAGTGGATACTAATTTAACCTGATTTAAACTGTTTTTGCGTATATAAGACAATTTGTTTAACTGAATTGTAGTGATAGAGACTTTAGGATTAGATCTAAAACGGGATAGGTTTGTAGCATCATCATGGTTAGAGAAAAGACAGTATATAGAAAAATGTGTGTTGAATTTTAAAACTTTAAAACAAACAAATTTCGCATGAGAAAATTGGATTTTGTCTAAAACGATCCACATTATATTGGGTTTTACAAGTTTCTTACTTTCTTCACCGGAGAGATTTTGAACCCCTAACATCTCAGTAAGATTTTGTAGTAGCCCCGGTAAATTATTGGGCCCAGGCGGAGTATGTCCTTCGCTTTCTTCAGAAGAGTGCTCAGGAGCTGCAGCAGAGGCATTTCCTGTGAAATTCCGATTCGGTGCAGTTCCTATTTGCACATTGGCAGCGGGAACACCCATTGTCTAAAAATTCAAATGAAACTACTATATGTAAATTAAAATCATACAAAAAATCTTATAAAAATTAAAACTATTGTTACTATAATGTATACAATTAGTCTTCTCCAATAATAGTCATTAAACAATGCTTAAGGAAAATAAAAATTTGAACGTATTACATTTCGTTCATTTTTTACACTTTACTGGAAAAAGAATCGACAATATGTAACTTATCAGAATATTTTTCAACAAAAAATAGTAAAATTTTTTTGTGGTGTTCTAAATATCCTATTTGAGTAAATGTCAATGGAATAAAACAAAGATTCAAATGGGAATTAGGCTGTCTACACCGTTTATAAACTTCGCTCCTATTTCAGTACAATGCTGCAGATGGCCTAGGCGTATTTTAAGTAGGTCATGGATCAAAGCATTAAAAATGTATCGAGAAAGTATTCAACCAAAGCAGTAATATTCCATGAAAAGTTTAGTTAGACTAGCTGTCTATTTCACAATTTTATTCGACAAAATGTAGTGCTGTTCAGCTACCAGTATTATCTGTGGCTATTCATTTTACCCGACCACACATGCTGGTATTAGTATATAGCCAAAGTAAATACAAGGTTTAAATCTTTTAATAAATTACTGCTGGAGTGCTGCAAGGAGCATGTCTGCAAATTAGTTTATATATGAATAGCCTCGAATATAATAATTAAAAAACTGCAGTTTTCATAACAAGATTATTGCGAAGATGAATATACATCAACAATTATTGTTTCTTTTCCAACAAATAATTCGCTGAACTTGAAATCAATTAGTGTATAACTATACTTAGCTTTTGTGATCAAATCAAAACATTATGCAGTTTTTGCTATATAGAACAAAAACGAATGAAAATGATGCAAAGAATATTATTTGACTATATAAATGGCCTACAATTAATGAGCAAGAATGTGAAATAACATTTTGTGCTGCATATCTAAAAACATATATGCAACAGAGTAAGCGGGCAGTAATTCCCTTACTTTCACACAACTAGTAAAAGTTCGCAAAATGCATATTCACTAAATCAACATAGCATTAAAATGTAGAGAACATATCCATAAATTTAGGATCAACATCACATAAGTTAAGGCCACGTGTATCTTGTGCACTCAAAATTAATGAAGTTTTAGAACTTCAATGACTATTGTAATTTGAAATACTGTTTATATATTCAAATTTGTCAGTGTACTCAAATTCATTAGCAAAAGGACGTAAAATCCTTACTCTAGCTAAGACTTGCTGAACCATTTGACTTATATGATTATCCAATTCACTGCCACTATCATCCATGAAAATTTCAGTATTGGTACGAATGTTGAAATCCACCTCGTTTCTATTCTAAAATGAAAAGTCATCACAATGACAGCATCAAAAGCAAGCAAATTTACAGTTGAAAACTTCGCAAAAAATTACCTGGTTATCCGCATCAACTTCTGATTCTGCTGATTGATTCTGTCCATCGGATTGAGAAGTCCCCGAATCTGATGAGAAAAATCGAGAATAGCATGGAACGTAGGGATCTCGAGCGTTGGCAATGATATTAGCTAAATGAGCAAAAACTTGTAGATTCAGAGGCCATGAAAGTTGTAATTACCCTCAATTTCCCTCAGCTCAAGCAATTACAGGATATATTATGGAGTGAGAATCAATTCTAGTTTGTTCTATATGATCGCAATGAAATGTCACAGAAATTGAGAAAAACGAAAGCATTGTAAATAGCATATTTGGTAAAAAAGACTTGCCTGCATGAAAACAAAATATAAAAATTACGGAACTTATTCACGCAGAAAGAAAATTCTGGTTTTAAAATGACACAAAATATTGAACTTATAAACTAAAATAATTCTCACGTCTAAAAATTGGAGGTCGTCGTGAGGGAGATTGCTGCTGTTGTTGCTGCTGCGGTTGCTGTTGCTGCTGCTGTTGCTGCTGAGACGGCTGTGTTCCTTGGTTGTCACTAGTGGGCGTTTCATTTCTATTTCGGCTTGTAGTGGTAAAAGTCATGAATGGATTAACATTTCCACTCATTGGAATACGAATAGAGGCTGGTGAAATCCTAACTCCTTGAATACCGGAAACTTGAGGTATAGCCACAGGTACCGACGAAACACGAACATGTTGGGCGATTGGATGAGGCATCTAAATAAAAATTGCTCAGTTTTTGACAAAATTCCTTATGTTAGCCCAAACACATGCGTTAAATTTAGTAATCTAAATGCAAAATTTATGCGATCTATAAGACAAAATCAACAACTATTTAAAAAACTAGAAATATACAGATTGTAAACCCAAAACCAAAACTATTATTTGAGCAACGAAATCGGTATAAAATGAAATATTGTCGTATACCTGTAATGGATTAGGTGTTGATGTATTGTTTGCCTGTTGATTTTGATTTGGCCGAGGTGGTGATGGAGTAGAACTCGGAGTAATATAACCAGTTGTAAAAGAAGCCTAAACGCAGTTTCTTAACATCATGCAGCATAAAATAAAATTTTCTTTGCAAAATTACTAAAGCTCGTATAAAGGCCTTTTCCTTATGTTAAGGACTTTCATACAGAGTTTCGCAAACTGAACTGGCATTTTGACAAACAATTGTATTATTACTTGAAAACTAAAGCTATTGTTTTTCAATTAATTTTTTATTATACATTCAAATTGCAGTGTTTTACTCATAAAAATTTTTTCGTAGAACTTTATCCTTGTAATTAATACATTTACAAATTACCACTAAGCTACATACATTACCTTAACGTAATCTCAAAATATGTTACTTTTATTTTTGGAAATAAACCTAATAAACTGCTTGCTTATTCAAAAAATATAATACTTTATTACAATATACAAACAATGGTGTTATTGTTATTAATATTATTGTTGTAATTATTATTACAAACGCAGTTGCTAACTGAAACGATGCCTTTGTACAATTTGAAAATGAAACCTAAAAATCAAGGTTTTTGTCTGCAAAAATAAGGTGATTACTTGCGAAAACGAAATTTTATATGTAAATAAAAGGCTTACACTAATTGGTAATCCAATAGCAGCTGGTTGGGCTAATATGTTTCTAGGAGTTGCATGTTCATAATCAAAGTACATGTCGGATAGCGAATGTTGTGCATGCGACAGGAAATGAAGAGCTTCAGCAGTTCCATTCATGAGTCGCTCCCGCTCTTGTCTTACATTCTCCTAAAAATTAATCAGTTCACACCCGAATTTTGGTAGACGTTTTACGAGTAACTAATGAAGCTGTACACTAATACATACGTTGGAGAAGTCTTCAGTGACTGAATTGTTAACCAAACCAATTAATCTCCGCAGACGATCCTGAGTTGAAAATAGAACATTACACAAACTAACATATTCTTCTGCTGGATAAGAACTAAAATATTTGGTGTAAATATAAACCTGATAATGAATTCCAATAAGAAATAAATGCAAATAAATTAACATACCTAGGCATAGAGCCCTCAGATTCCTGAGTAGGTGGGTTACCTTGAAGATTTTCTTCAAAAGGAGCAAGGGTCAAAGACTCCTAATTGTGTATATAAGAAAAGTTTTTCAAAAAAAGCTACCTCAAGCCTGGTAATAATTCTTCTAGCCCGCAAAATGCATCTTTTACAGTGACTCACTCGATTAACAGCTGCGTTTTCATTAGTAAAAGCTGGTACTCCCGGAGCTGAAACACTGTTCAGATTTACAGTCACTGACGAAGACTAAATTTCATCAACTAAGCTAACTATTGCATTGCTTACATTAAATTTAATACGTTCATATTTGTAGCTTTGAATATTCAATATGTAAAATTGGAAATTACATGCTACTGAAAACATAAAATTAAACAAACTGTTGGTACACCAAAATGACGATCTCCATCAGATGTTTGAATTATAACCCCTCCCGGTCTAATAGTTGGTGTTGTTGTTGAAGATGATTCACTTGAAGGAACATTAGAGTACGCCTCTGGCGGAGGCCTTTCCACCAAATGAATTACACGCCCGTCTAAATCTATACAAGAGTAAGAGTAAGAGTTAACAACTTGTTAGAAAAACAATACTCAATTAGCCTTGAAAAGCCTATACAGTCAATCTATTTTATAATAAAGAGATTCAAAAGTCAATTATATATTAACCTGCGTACTGCCATTGGATCAATTTGACCCATTTTTAAAATTTGAAGCTCCCCTACAGCTTAAATTTATTGTTGGAAACCTATCGTTTTGTGACATCTTAGAATAGTCTCGCTATGGATAAGAATCAGTTATGATTTTAATATGTGATAATTTTTAGGCACCCAGCAACGCGCAATGCCATTCGTGGGTCAATTTGACCCATCGAAAAAATTGAATTTATGTGAATATTTCCACTCTATTAATAAAGGTATCTTTATGTACGAAAGACCACAAAGATATAAGGAGAGGCTAGAATCATTTTTATTATATTTTTGATAACAACCCTAGAAAATAAACGTAGTTATTATATTTTACCCTTTTGATTAGAAGTTATCCTTTTATCCATTTTTGTAAATTAAATAAATATGTCTCGTCGATATCCTGAAAGAAAAAGAGTAGCGCAAAGGCCTTTTTGGCATCAATATGAATTAGATGTCGAAGAATCAGACGAAAGTGAGGATGTGTCAAGTGAAGGTTAAAATGATGTAGATTTTGATTCGGCAAAAAAAGTTTCTGTTATAATGGAATGACAAAATCGGTGTTGCAGCAAAATTTGCACTAGTTTGTACAGTCACACGCTCGTACATAATTAATTACCTTTGCAAGTTAATGAATTGTTGAATGAGCCAATCATATTAATTTAGATAATCTAAGAGTATTTACGTCATTGCAGTTCATTTGTTATTTATTTTTACCGTCAACTGCAATTAATCAATTATCTGAATTGCAACGCCGCGAGCTCATTATTGCATTCTATAAGCGGTATGAATATCTGGGGAAATTATTCACAATAAAACATTATTTGGCTGAGGGTATCCCGAAGCGATCTATTTACCACATCCTCAGTCAACATAAAAGACTTAATACTGCAGCTCGGAAAGATGGATTAAATAAGAAATTGTCTACAGTAACCCGTGCTGCAATCGTCCGGCAGAATACTGACAAAGTGGGTGTGTCTCTGCGGCAACTAGCAAAGAAGTACAATGTAGCACCAAGTACAGTTTCGCGAATGTTCAAAAAGCAAGGTGCTACCTGTTACAAACGCCAAAAAGTCCCACTGTATTCAGAAGATCAACTTGAAGGAGTTAAAAAAATTGCAGAAAATTAGCTGCGACTTTTCGAGACAGAAAATTTCTGATGGATGATGAAAGCTACGTCAAGCTTAAAAGCTATTTCCTTCCCGGAAATAATCACTTCTTCACCAAACAGATGACAACAACACCTCCAGCCGTAAAATTCAAGATGATAAGGAAGTTTGGATTTGCATCAGCAGCAATGGCATCAATGAACCATTCTTCTTGGAGCGAAATCTAGCGGAACAAGCTGATGAAGTTCATCGACACCTACTATCGTAACGACAATCCCATCACAAAGAAAGAATTGCTTGGTTTCATCGGAATTATGGTCATGTCAGGTGTTTTTCACGATAGCAGAATGTCATGAGATCAAATGTTTAATTCCCAAACAGGAAGTCCAGTCTACAATGCAGCTCTTTCAAGACAAAAGTTTTCGAAACTTTTAAAATACATGAGATTCGACGATAAGAACACTCGAACTAGAAGGCGGAGTGAGGCCAAACTAGCTCCTATTCGAGATGTGTGGGAAAAATTAATTATCAAGCTGAGATCACCTTATGTTCCAGGACAATATGTTACCGTTGATGAAATGCTTACTCTTTTCAAAGGAAAATGTCCATTTCTTCATTACATTAGAAATAAGCCAGCAAAATATGGATCAAAATCTGGTGATTATGCGATTTGAACGGTATTATCCTTGCAATTTACAAGTTTACCTGGGTAAGGAGAGAATTCGAGAAACAAACAAGGAGATCGTGTTGTTCTTGATCTCTTTAACAGTGGAAGAAATATTTGTTGTGATAATTTTTTATATCTTTTAAACTCGCAAAGAAGCTGAAAACAAAGAGGCTAACGATTTTAGGAACTATAAGAGCAAAAAGAACATTTGTACCACCTGAATTTCCCAAGTTTACTTCAAGAAAAGTTTTCTCTTCTCTATTCGCTCACTACAGCAATTTTTAACCCTTTATTCATATGTTCCTAAGAAAGGTAAAGATGTTATAATGCTTTCATTCATGCATCATGACTAAACTGTGTCAGACTTTGCACCAAAAAAGCCTGAAATCGTAAGCGTCTACAATAGGTATAAGAGTGGTGTTGATGTGATGGATAGAATGGTTGGTGAATATTCCGTTCGCGAGCAGTAAGAAGATGGCCAATGAAAATGTTCAATGGCAGTACGCGGGTTAAATTTCCTATAACTCCTAACAAATATGTCATACAAGGTTATCATATATAGTCAGCAGCAAAGTAAATTATGCATTGAAACTACTATGATAACCTTAGAATAAAAGGAAGACGAAATATAAAAACTTAAACTAAATTATAATTTGAAAGTGTAGCAAAAATTAACCAAACTGAAAGATAAAATAGACCATTTTCGCCATTGTTATAATCTTATACACAGTCAATAAAAATAAAATCTTACTGTAATCAGCTAAAGTGGAGTTATTCTGAAGAACACGACCAGCGTGTAGTAAACGCTGCTGTTGACTCGGAATATTCTAAAAATAGATTAAACTTCTCAAATAATAATAATCTTCGTACCACTTTAGACGCTATGTGATCTTTAAATTCCTTTACTGTTAGCTAAACAAGTGAAATGACAAATAAATATAGCTTAAGACTTATAAAAGCATGAAGTGCCAAGCACTAGTCTCACTAAAATTATAGAAAATTATGGCTACAAACTAATTGAAATATTTGGAATTATAATTGAATGCTTTGTATCATTTGAATAATGGTTTTAAACATTATTTCTTTGATGTAACTAATAAGATATAAAAATAAAATGTTAGATGATTCAGAGTTTCAATACTAACTAAGTGTTAATCCCAAATAAGTTAGCTCTTATCAGTACGTCTTACTTAACAAACTAATCATTCGTTTAGCGACAATTTTTATTAGTTTAAGAACACAATACAAAGAGTTTCAATGCAGATAATACATTATAGTGCGGATATCGATAAATTATGGTTAAAGAAATTTGCAATATTTTATATTGATTAAAGCAAATACTTACATTCTCATCAATGTTCTCCAGTTTTCGAGTAACATTATCAAGAGTTTTAATTGTAATATCAATGAACTTCATCTAAATCGAAAAGTTGCTTAAGAGATTGGGAAAAATGTAGAGCATATAAACCGAACATTTTAGTGTGAATTAGCATTGTATACGATTGGTAGAAATTATATCTACATATACACCCCTGGCAGAAAGTATTGCCCATAGTTACATATTATTGGTTATTGTTATGTAGAATGTACAATTTGTTCTCTATTAACTAAATAATGTATACATGGTAAAATACAAATGCGTAGTCAATATGAGACAACATTAACATATACAAATATACATGCATGTATCTTGCATATTTAAATATCAATATTCTTCTTTAGAATTTATTACTATGCCGAAAACAAGGGAATTATCCACTGAAGAACGCTCAGATATTATTGCTCTTCACAATGTTGCTGCCTCCCCGCTAATCCGACTTTGTGATATGGTCTTCAGCGCTCATGATATTTCTCTCATGCTTAAATCTTGCAAGTTGTCTGGTCCTTGTTATCCTGACGGTGTTCCTTCCTTTGTAATTCATGAAACCTCCTCCACGCTTTCTATCCATTTAAAGCATCTTTACTCCTTCATTTGCTCCACTAAGCGCTATCCCGCCTGTTAGAAGACATCTTGGATTTCTCCGCTGTTAAAATCTAATCAGCTTCCCTCCTCGCAGGTCACGTCCTACCGCCCAATAGCTATTCTATCTCGACTGTCTATCATCTTTGAACGCCTTGTTTTTCGTTATGTATCCCAAAAATTCGTCACCTCATCTCTTCCTCTCAGCATGGCAACCTTCCTGGTCGCTCTACGATTACTAACCTGCTCACTCTGATCGAAAACTGCTACTTTCACTCTGATAGTAATGATCCTGGTTGTATTATCTTTCTTGACATCTCAAAAGCGTTTGATCGTCTCCCTCATTCCATTCTGCTTGACAAGTTACGTTTATTTGGTTTTGATGTGGATTTCATCGAACTGTTCCAGTCTTACCTGACCAATCGCCACCAGTGTGTCAAAATCAACTCGTCTATCTCTTCTCCTGTCCCCGTTACTAGTGGTGCCCCTCAAGGCTCAGTGTTTGCTGTTCTTTTCTTCCTCGTTGCCATTAACGACCTCCCTCATTCTGTTCTCAACTCGTCTTGCCTGTTGTATGTCGATGACACTGCGATTTTTGATTTTGGTTGGTCTTTTGCGTCGAAAATTTTTTCTGATCTTGAGCACTTGTCTACTTGGTCCTCTGTCAACCATCTCGATTTTAGCACTACCAAGACATGTGGTATTTCCTTTTCTGTGGCTCCCCCTTCTGATTTGCCTCTACCTGTGAACTTTGCGCCTCATCACACTCATCTTGGAGTTCAACTGGCTGCAAACTTAAATTGGACTGGACATGTGTCTTTGCGTCTCCGCAAAGCTAATTCCTCGCTATTTGCCCTTTTCCGTAATGTTCCTTTTAATACCTCGTCCGCTGTGAAACTCTCTTTGTTCAAGTCCATTCCTCGCGCCATTCTTCTCTACGCGTCTCCTTGTTGGTGGCCTTCTCGTGCTTTGTTCCACTCCATGGAACGTTTCCAGAAACGCGCTTTCAAATGGATTTTAACTTTGGACTATAACGACGCTCTGCTGAAATTCTCCACTCTCCCGCTGTCACTCTACTTCCATGCCTGTGATCTCCTTCTGTTCAATCGACTACTGACTCGCAAGTTGGATCTTGATCCTTTTGATTTCATTAAGTTCTCTCATTCCTGCTGCACTCGCTCTGATGATGTTGTCACCTTCTCCATTCGTCGTACAAAGAAACATCGCACCCTTCACTCGTTTTTCAATCGTGCTTGTACTGCTGCTAATTACATCTTGACTCTCAACCCTCCAACAGCGATTGATTTCTTTTCCCCGCCACCGAGCTTCAAGAAATCTTTGATGGCTTTCCTCTTTGCTGAGCCCTTCTCCGACTTCGCCTACTCTTCCATTTGCTCCTATTTCATCTCCTGTGACTGTCCTCGCTGCCGTAAAACTTGACTTGTTTTTATTTTCTTGTTGTGTATGCCTTCAGCGGCTAAATAAAGTCTATTATTATTATTATTATTATTATTATCTCTTCAAGATTTAGCTAATCGCTATAATGTTAATCGACGCACCATTACCCGGACATGCTCCAAATATCGTTTAAACTGGTTCACTGGACAGCAGACAACGATCATTTAGGGCCAGGAAAACTACTGTTCGCGAAGATCGCTTGTTACGTTTCATCCAACGAAGAATACCAATGGCGGTTTCTTGATCAGTAGCACAAGATTTTTCTGTGCAAACAGGAGTGGCGATTTCTCCTAGAACAGTGCGGTCTAGAATGATAGAATTTGGCCTAAGGAGCAGGATAGCTGATAAAAACCAATGAACTCAAGTCCTAATAAAAGAATACGGGCTCGTAATCTCCAACACTGAACTGTGGCTGATTGGGGGAAAGTTTTATTTTCTGATGAGACACCAATTTCACTAGTCCAAGTTAATCAGCCACGTTACGTTCGATGCACTGCTTATGAAAGACATCTACCTGGTCACACCAGGCCAATGATACATTCCGGAAGTGGTCGAATGATGTTCTGGGCTGCTTTAGCAACAATGAGGTTGGTGCGTTGGTTGAAATCGATGGCAAACTAAACTCTCAAGGTTTCTTGGATGTGCTCCAGACACATTTAAATGTACAGAGAATTATGGAAAATGATTTTTACTTCCAGCAAGACAATGCGCCAATGCATAAAGCACGTGTTGAATAACCAGCAATTTCAAGTATTGGACTGGCCCGACAGTCACCTGACTTCAATCCAATTGAAAATGTTTGGTCAAAGTTAAAATCTGAACTGGATAAGGTTCAGATAATCTCTAAAGCTATGATGAGGGTTAAAATTCAGCAAATATGGATTTATGTCAGTCAAGATTATTTACATAATCTTTTTTCAGCTATGCCCGGCCGTTTGGCACAAGTGATTAAAAATCGAGGAGGTGCGACGAGATTTTAAAACATTGTTAAATTTATCCTTATTGTTTTTGTTACTTGTAATGCACTCTTTTCATGTTGTTCTGAGCTTATTCTATGTAACTTTATACTAATTATAAAAAAACTAAAATTACTCAAAATACAGGCGTATAGTTTCAAGAATCAAGAAATATGATATTGTCTATCATTTAAATAGCTTAGGTGAGCAAATTCAATAAATTCGACAGCATAGATTACAAAGAAAACTTTTCAAAATCACCAAACATTAGAATATCCCGAAGCGATAGAAACGCTTGCGTTGTCATTATAAAACTTGCTTTGTTTGACCGATTATTGCACAATATCCAATTAGGAATTTACACTACTTCTACATAACATGATATCTCAATGGATCTGTTAAATAGTAAATTAACCAAAATAATACTTTCATGACTTCAACATAGTTGAAGGGGTGGGGTGGGGGTGAGGACGAATAAAGATATTTCGGGAATCAATGACAATAGTTATGAACTCTAACTTAATGTTGAGAAATTACACCATGTTGCTCAAGTAAAGTCTTGTAAATCAATACCCTAAACGTTTTAAAGAGCAAAGCATATTTACTAAAATAGTTTGGTGACATTAAACCTACAAATTATGACGGGATGTGCAAAAAGAACCTGCACTAAATATACAGTTATTCATTAATAAACTAACTAGAGTGCTACTAAATGCATCGATTAAATCAAATATAAATGAGTAAATTGATTTATCTATTCCTAGCTTTCCGCTGTCAAAATGTTGTTAAGCCCCTCCCCTGATTGGACGCCTGGAAAGCATGTTAAAACAATCGCAACCAATTTTGAAATAAAACTGAAGAGAAGTTACGCACTCGAAAACAACCAAAATATACTTTAAGTTATTCTCCAGCACGATTTGAAATGCAATTGGGAAACAAAACTAAAAGTCAATGTGTATGCAAATGCTATATAGAAATGCTTTTAATATTAAAGAATGCAGATTGACAACTTAAGGTCTATGTTTGTTTTATCTATCTTGCAATAAATTTGATTTAACTCTTATCAAAATATGTATGTCTTCAAAAGGAAAGCGTTGAGTATCATTGTCTTGGGGACATATTTTAAAAACCACTGCAGTGAGATTAATGATCAGTGAATGTCAAGAATTAGGCTACAACTATACAATAATGATCAAGATTAAATGCGAAACCTATGTACAATCAAGTCATTATACAGTAGTACAAAGGGACTGAGTTGAATCAATCTTCCTGTGTGGCTTTAGGTCGATGTAACATTTGATTTTAGGTTTGAAATCCTAAATTCTAACTTTAAATTATATCCTCTGGCAGAATTTCTGTCTTGGAAAAAATGCACGACGAGAAAAATACCTTAAGAGATCAATTCCAGCATTTTTAATATTTGTAGTTATAAAACAATTTTTGTGAATTTGTGGAGATTTAGATAATAGTTAAATTCAAATTTATAACTTTAGATCTTATCCTGATCCCCATTGAATTCCTTCTAATGAGCAAATTAGTTCCATAGGCGTACATTTCAGTCGGTAATGGCATTTGTTGATGATTACAGTCTGTTATCTTATATACTTAGATAAAAAAGCAAACATTAACAATATTACTATAATGCTGTAAGGTATGCTCAGAGAGAATCATAGCTTCCAATTGGATACCCAGTAGATGAAGTTATACAGAAACGTATAAAATAATAGTGATTGTCAACACAATCACAATGTTCAAGTACCTCAGATTCGACACCCGGTTCCTGATGCTCTTCTCTTTAAGTAGGTATGGAAAAGTACGGCAAAGATTGCAACATATATCAGAGTGAAGATATGAATAATAGCCTAAAACTAAGTAATCACCATTGTGCAAATCAAAAAGTGTGTTTCTCAATTTATTGTTAGACGTTTTTTACCCATGCTCTATTGCGAACCCACAAATGTAATTGATAGAAAAGCGCGTCACTGAAGAATTTTGAATGACATTTTTTGAATGTTCAAGCTTGCAAATGCATGTGTTCTGTGATTGCGATTAGTTAGTGAATAAAGTGTAACTAAAAACATCTTAAAATGCAAAAATTGAAATTCGATTCGCGAAAAAAACCTTTGTACGCGAACTAGTGTTGAGGCGTAAAAAGTGGTGTTTCAAAAGTGAATTATTCCCATGAAGAAACAAGTTTATATTCATGTTTTAACAAATAAAAATTTGCCTGTTATACAATTTTAGTCAATGTATCTTCCAAGCGACGGAAGAGGGCATTGAAAACGACGAACAAGTAGTAAAAATGTCTTAAATTCAAAAGAAGCGTCTACGTTGATTATAATCCTTGGTCAGTGTAGTGATCTATCAAAACAACTTTTGAATCTCATTAAAGATTGTACGTAAGTAGTCTATTCCTTGTCTGTAATCTCTGTAAAGGTGCGTTCAGACGAGAACCCTTTGATGTATATCATTTGATATACGTGAAAAAGATGCTCGTCTGAACGCACATCGTTTAAATTGACGCACACAGCTTGCATCTTTTTGACGTAGTTTGTTTTTGGGACAGATTGTCTTAAAATACGATGATTTTGAAGCTCAACATTTTTAACTTCAAAATGAACCCAGACGATATTGAATTCTAAATGTTCCAATTTTTTTTAACAAACAGCAGTTATTCCTTTCAATGAAGCAATATCGATTTTTTTAATAAATTATGCTACTGAATTGTCAATATATTTTACATGCGTGTAGAACTAATTAAAATTAATTATAAATTTTTATTGAAATTTAATTATATTTTTCAATTGCCGGGCCCAAGAAAACTTTTAGGGCCCGGCGAAATAAACATTTTGGGAGCCGGTTCGGTTTGGCTCACATGAAATACCGCGGTATCGGTATGACTACGAAAAANATATATATGCACATACTGTATATATGAATATAATGTATATATTGTTATTACAAAAATTAATTAAATTTCAGTCATGCCTGCAGCAAATCTTTCGTTTGATTTACAGAATCTGTCAGACGCCCATTTGCTACGGTGGTTGGTGCTTTAAAGAAGGATACCATCATCTCTCTCCTTCAACAAGCTGTCACCTCCTTGTCACGTTCACTATAGTCTTCCAACGTCAGCCCTTCCAATGTTGTCTTGTCATCTCTGTCAGACTCCTTGCTAATCTCACCTCCGATGTTTCGTCCATGTATTCTCAAATGTCCTAATCATCCTGCCCCACGTTGTGCTCCTGCTCCCTCTCCTGTGCCGTCACCTCCCCTGAACAGTTTGGTCCACCGCCTACTCACCGCAATTATCGCCCTCGTCATGTCCTTGGCACTAGTTCTTCCTGTAATCTGTCTGTTGTTCCGATTAGTTCTCTTCCTCGTCCTCCTCGTTTCTGCTTCTGATGTTGCTGATCACCTCCGATGCTCATCTCTCCAATTTGACGACGTCCTTCCCATTCCACCACGTACTGATTCTCCATTCGCCTCCTTTCACATTGTCTGTAATCAAAAGTCTCATCTTGCTTTCATGGATCCTGAAGTGTGGTCAGATGGCCTATTGATCCAATACTACCGTCTCTCTGATGCTGAGCGCAAATCTTTTGGCCTTCGTCCCCGTTGTCGTTATGCTTCTGGTCGTGATTGACTACCTGCACCTCCTAGCTTGGATCTCACTCATAATCCCAAGTCTGGTTTCTCTTTTTTGCTCGCCAATGCTCGCAGTCTTGTCTCATTAAACCCTCGTCTCAGTTTTTACAACTACTTCTTACAGTCTCATGTTGACTTCATTTTCATTACTGAAACCTGGCTTGATCCTTCTTTTCCTAACTCCGCACTTAAAGTTCTCTGCCATATGGATCGCTCTAGTGGTAGTCATGGCGATGTTCTGATTGCCTCTCATCGCCCTAACCTTGACATTCAAACCCGCTCCTTTGAGTCTTCTTCCTTTGATTTCTGCTGCAGTTGTGTTGTTATTTTCAGTGATTACATTGTTTCTCTTCTCTGTGTTTACAATCCTCCTTCCAGCAGTCCTTTTCGTATTCCCCTTGCTGATTTTTCATTCATGCTTGAGTACTTTCATGATACGTCTATCACTCTCTCTCGTCAACTTGGATTTCCCACTCCTCCTCATCGCTTTATCTGTGGTGACTTCAACCTCCCTCATGTTTGTTGGACTGCACTTGACTAATGACGCCAATGAATCCGCTGTTCTGGATCTTTTTGCTTCCTACTCTCTTGAACAACTGGTATTTTCTCCTACTTCCCACTCCTCCCTTCTTGATTTGGTTCTGTGCTCTCACACTGATCGTATTTTTGACACCTCTGTGGTCCCTATTCCGGTCGAACTGTCTGATCATTCATTTGTTCACTTCAGCCTGTCGGTCAATTTTATTACCCCATCTGCTTGTCCTGCCACTCCTCAATAGGCTCGATCTAACAGTGACGTTGTATCTCTAAAAGCTGCTCTCTCTTCTTCATTCCCCATTTTTAATGACTCTTTCTCTGCTGACGATTGGTACACCTATTGGTACTTTCTATTTCTCATCCCTTACTGCACACTCTTTGAATAAACTCGAATCTTTCAAACTCCGTTAGTCCTTCCGATTCTTCAAAACTCTCTTCTCTCACCGAAGACGTCATCAACTTCATGGAACTCGCTCTATTATTCAGCTTCTCATCTGTCTCATCTGGATCTCTTCAAGACTCTTATGCTTTCTTGCGTTCCGTGCATTCCAATCCTGACCTCCCCAGCTTGCATTGGAACCATCTTTCTGCTCATTCGGATCTGAAGAATGCTCATCTCTTCAATGCCTATTTCTCCTCGAATTTTTCTTATCCTGTCTCTCTGTCTCCTGGTCCTTCTGTCACCTCCCGCTGATTCGCCTACGTGACGTCGTCTTAAACGCCCATGATATTTCCCTCATGCTTAAGTCCTGCAAATTGTCTGGTCCTTGCTATCCTGATTGCGTCCCATCCTTTGTTATCCATGAAACTTCCTCAACCCTTTCCATCTATTTAAAGCATCTTCTCTCCTACATTTGCTCCTCTAAGCGTTTTCCGCCTTGCTTGAAAACATTGTGGATCTCTCCACTATTAAAATCCAATCAGCTTCCTACCTCTTAAGTCACTTCTTATCGTCCAATAGCTTTTTTTCTCGGCTGTCAATAATCTTTGAGCGTCTTGTCTTTCGTTATGCGTTCCCTAAAATTAGTCACCTCTTCTGCGCTTCTCAGCGTGGTAACCTTCAGGGTCGTTCTACTATCACTAACTTGCTCACTTTGATTGAAAACTGCTATTTCCACTCTTACATTAATGATCCTGGTTGCATTTCTGAAGCTTTTGATCGGCTCCCACATTCTATACTTCTTGACAAACTACGTTTATTTGGCTTTGATGCTGATTTCATCGAACTCTTCCAGTCTTACCTCACCAATCTTCGTCAGTGTGTAAAAATCAACTCAGCTATTTCCTCTCCTGCTCTCGTGTCTAGTGGTGCTCCTCAAGGTGCGGTGTTTGCTGTTCTCTTCTTCCTTGTTGCTATCAACGACCTCCCTCAATCTGTCCTCAACTGATCCTGTTTACTGTACGTTGATTACACCGCGATTTTCAACTTAAATATATTGATGAATAAGCAGATAAAATGTTACTAAAGAAGAATATTGAGTTGTAGGACAAAAAGAATATTCACCAGTCCCAAAGATCCATTAAACAGTTACAAGATTAAGATAAATTAGAAAATGAGGTAATAATATACCGAATAGCAAAACTAGTAAATTGCTGTTCGCGCATACACAGGGTTCTTTTTATCGAAGTGGTCATAACCAGAGATTGATTGGTAAGTCCCTTACGATTTTGATGTAACAAATAGAAATTCGACAAAGACAAAATGACCTGTAAATTTCCGCCAAAAAATTGGATGAAGCTTAATTCAGGCTATCAAAAGCATAGACAAATATTAAATGCTTAAATGCAAATAGAAATATTTCTAAAATGCTAAAACGATATCAATGTAAACATCAGCAAGTAGAAGTGTTTCAAAATTTGAAAATGGCATATATTTCAAAGAACAAAAGCCTAATCTTTGCGCATTAATTTTATTTTCAAAATCCAATGGATCCATAGCATTATTGAATAACAATGATTATTAAAATCATTTAAAGTAAAACTAATGCAATACAAAAACTAACAAATTTAATATGTAGACTTATCAACAAAGGAAAATTTTATGAAAAACGAATTGTTTGTTAATAAAACAACTGAAATAATAGTAGAAAATTAATGAATTCCTTTTTTACAGGAATGTTCAGCTGACCACTTAGGATAAATGAAGTTTTATATCAAAAACAAATTAAAACATTAAATAAATTTTAAGTAAAATTATCAGACAGGAAACATAAAATCTTGAAAATTTTAAATTATAATTTTTAATGAAATTTTTTGAATAAACATTTAAAAACGAAATTCAACTTTCTGACTCGTCTTGCCATGATATCTGAAATCGGAATATTATAGATAAATTTCCTTTGCGAACTGCTATATTACAATAAATAGTGTTTCTGTTATTATTTAAGTGCACATGCACATTATATGGTATTCTACATCTTGTTCGGTTATAATGTAACAACAAAACAATTTATCAAATTATAAATGAAACTTTCATGAAATGAAGTCTTATTGATGACATGTTTAACCCTTTGAGGGCCATGGTGAAACTGAAGCTACTTTAGCAGTATAAACGGGCGAAGGTATAGGATTGGTGCACGCGGACAAAACTAACACTAATTTAGGGGCGTTATTGCAGATCAGGGGACTCTGATTTCTAAAAGACGAATTCATTGTTTAGGGTTTATGTCTATAAAATATTGAAAAATTTAGGTTTAAGGATTAGGTTATAGGGTTTAGGTTTAAGAAACGTTAAGTTGTGACTTGGGTTAGGGTTTAGGTCTATAAGATATTGTAAAATTTAGAATTTAAATTTACGTTCTAGATGACGTCATATACGTTTATATATCAGAGTCCCCTGGTCTGCAATAACGCCACTTTGCATAATTAACCAAATTCGTAGCACGCGGTATATATTAAAGGACGTTAGCACAGAAAATTTACTATTATTAAACAAATTATAAGTATATTCGTGCAAATCTATGCATTTTTATTGTAAATCAAGACCTTGTAATTTTTCAATACTTTTATACTTTGCAACCACTTTGCATTTTCAGAAAAATTTATTCTCCCAATTTGTGTTTATTTATCGATTACTAAAATCGAATTTATAGTTAGTCACCGCGTTGCATAAATTTTTATTGCATAAATATTTTACATTCCGCTAATACAAGACAAGAATTTTTAGTTAATTATCGATTATCATCTATATTATAAGGAATTAAAGAGAGAGCATCAATATATATAATTTCAAATGTCTATGAGGGAATGAGTTCTGAGCTACACCACCAGTTGCCAGTCTGTTGCGTAATCTCGATTCGGTGTAATCAGTTCTCACAGGATTAAATGGAGTTAAAAGATGCTTATAATGTTAATCAGTGATACTTTCATAGTCTAGCGTCTCTATCCTTATGTGCTCTCTGATGATTCTGAAGTTGTCAATAATACCAAATCTTTCCGCTTTTCTTTGAAGATTGTCAATTTTTTTCTCGTTCTGCATTGTAATACCTCCCCATACAAAACAGGCATAAGTAAGTTTACTGAGAATTAATGAATTATACAATAACTCAAGCTCATCCTTGTGAAATCCCAAATGTTTTAAACGTAACAATAGATATAGCAAATGAGGCAGAGGCTATTGTTTTTTAATGTTTAAATACTAATCACACCTGTCATCAAATTCGATATCCAAAATCCTCACAGATGAAGTCCTTTCGACGTTTTCGATTTCTGGGACAAATCCAGGCCTTTTCCGCATGCATATAATTTCTTTAGACTTTCCCACGTTAAGCCTCAGGTTTTTGCTTTCAATCATTTATTATCTTGGAAGTTGTCATCACTGCCAAATATATCCCCGACGGCCTTTGTGTTATCATAATCAAAAACCGTTGATCGAATACTAGCGCAATCCATATTGACATAATTCACAGCAAAGTTATAATATGTTGAACCTCCAACCGTGCCTTGTGGTACAAAGACTGGACCCGTCGCAGCCGACAGATGTGTAAAATTGTCTTTCTGTTAGAAAGTTTATAACCCAATTTACCACATATGCATTAAGGTTAGACATAATGTTGACCAACCCCGATATTTTTATGGGATACCGTATCAAATGCTTTAGACATATCTAACGCAATAATTCGAACGTAATCCTGTTCTCGCCTCAAACTATAAACATCGCTAGTAATCTTGATACCAGCAGCTGTAGTTGATCCATACTTTCCAAAAGCGAACTGATTTTTCCTTAGAAAAGATTGGTAAGCCTGGTCAATATACGATTTGATAATAATTTTCTCAGTGCATCTAGAAATGATGTTGGTAATGGATACGGGCAGGTAATCCTTTGATTGCTCAGATTTCGTCACTTTGGCAACAGGAATGATTTTAGCAATTGTCCAGGATGCAGTCAAATTCTCGTTTTTCAGTGATAGATTAAGGATATGAGTAAATGGTTCAGTTAGCCATACTGCATTCTCGGATATCATCCAATATGGAACCTCATCTTTGCCAGGAGCTGTCTTGTTGACAGACTTAAGAAACCGATACACCTGTAACTCGCTTAACATAGGACAATCTGCGTGTTAAGTAGGTATTCTCTCAACAGCTTCAATATTAGTATTCTTTGACACACTGTTGTAATACAAATTCAGCTCCCTGGTATTGAATCTGTTATCTTGATTTCTTGTTTTTCTTTTTCCCATAAGCAAATTAGCATGGTGCCACCATCCTGTGGATCCTTTTTTGTTCCGTGACTTTGTATTTTCGATAATAACAGATCTTAACTGTTTTGAGACTTCTTCAGCTTCGTGCATTTTACCAGCTTTGACCAGTTTGTACTTCTTCTGTGGCAACTTTGTAAGTGGTGTCGTTAAAGGGGGTGTCTTGTTAGAGACCGTCCGAATGGGGCAACATTTGTGATAAACGTCCATCAAAGCATGCTTACAGAATTTCGCATTCGTACAATGCAGAAAAGTTGAACCTCTGCAGCTGCCACTCAACAAGCCGTCGATACTGAAACCTCTTATCCCGAACTTGAATTGTTTGAACAACTCGATTCCGGTGTTTATATTTACAAATAATGGCCAAATGTTCACTGTGGAGAGGAGGCTGGAATAAAGCGAAATCTTGAAGGAAGCTGGGGTCATTGCACAAAATTTTATCAAGAACCCTGCTTTTAATTTTATCAAGAACCCTGCTTTTACGTGTGGGGATTTTAGTTTCCATAATCAAATCTGCATCAACGGAAAAGCTTGACACATCAAAATCGTTGAAATCGCCGCACACAACAATGCGCGTATTAGAATTCGAAATTTTGATATGCTTAATACCAGCAATAATGTGCTCTGCCAATTGGGCTCCTCTGCAAAATCGAGGTGGCGTAAACATTAACAATAACCAAGTTTAAGCAGAATACGTGAATCCAGAGAATCTCAAATAATTGCCAATCACGTATTCCAATGACCTCACATGTCAAATCATCCGAAACAAAAACACAAACTCCTCCGCCGTATTTCTTGGAGTTACTGTCGCTTCTGTCTTGCCGACATAACTTATACCCCGGTAGATTGATAACATTGTTACCAATACTGCTCCTTAACCACGTTTCAGTCAAGCAACATATTGTAATAGTATTGGAAAAGAGATCGCTTTGAAGATGATAGATTGCATTAGGCTTCTTTATTGACCTTGAATTCAGAATAAGAAACTTACAGCAGTCTAGTCATAGAGAAACCTCCTGACCATCCCGAAACAATTTCAGATTGCGAATTTTAATGTTTTGTCACCTTGTCATTGTTGATTAGCTCATATCTTCTCTTCAGGATACTTTCCTCAACATCAAGTTCTTCTGCTCTCAAATCTTGAGAAAAAACGTTTTCGACTTTGTACCTTTTCTTCTTGTAGACACTTGCCAGCACTTTCCCAAGTTGCCATGGATTGGAGAGTTTTACTATTAGTGGTCTTGGATACGTAGCTTCTTTTTTAAAGTTTCAGCCCTGTAGACATCATTGATAAACTGCTAATATGTTTATAAATATGTTTTGTACAGTGCGGATATAAAGTATTCACGGAGTTCAATTACCATGCGCCTGTCGATATGCAATTATTACTGAAAATTCAAATAAATTTACTCAGTGTAATATGAATTAAGTATAACATATAGAATTATAAAATTTCATACTTATATTGAACATGTATATGGAACTCAACATAGGACCTTTTATAATTGAGACACGTAGTATATACAGTCTGGGACATTTTATTAGGAGCACGTCATTTTTTTATATTTTCTTGCAGTAGTTTGAATATTCTGCCTTATATTTTTATGACCTTTCCAGTACAGCAAAGATACATACAAACCTACATTACACTATAATATAAACTAGTCTCAGTCAAACACTACCAAACCAGACACCTTTATGTAAAAATTTGCCTGGACATATTATTAGGACCATTGCCAATCAGATAATGTAAAATGTTTAAAATCCACAAATTTAATGCCACAACCATCCAATCACATTGCTTTGCATGCTTCACTTTGCACTGCACATCTGGTAACAGTATTTATTGTCTATCCTTATCAATTATTACTATTAATCATAATTCATCACTATGGGCAAGCAAAAGGACCTAACTCAAGTGCAGATAGCTCAAATCGAAGTGTTGTTGCTTGAAAATTTGCCTCAACGTGTAATTGCCACTCGCTGCAATGTTTCAAAGACTTCTGTTTTTAGAGTGAAGAGCAATATGGCTACTGGAAGCGCCTTCACTGTTAATAGACAAGGAAAATGTGGAGCTAAGAGGAAGTCAACCCCACAAGATGATCGATTTTTGGTGCGCACTATACGCAAGGAACCACTCATCACGTCTTCCCAACTGCGGACCAAATTGCAGGAACGTGGCGTTAATTTCACATCACGCACTGTGCGACGAAGACTCCATGAGATGGGTTGCCATGCCGTGAGGCCTCGAAAAGTGCCACGATTGACATGCAAAATGAAACGAAAGCGCCTTGCCTTCGCCCATCAGCAGGCTAATTGGACTGTGGAAGAGTGGAGGAAGGTTGCTTTCAGTGATGAGTCAACTTTTGAATGCCAGCAAGCCTCGCGACAACGTGTTTGGCAGCCAATCCGGTCACCTGCTCCAGTGCAGCAACAAGTGAAGCATCCGACCAAAGTCATGATGTGGGGAATGTTTTCCTATCATGGAAGTGGTAGGCTCCATGTCTGTGAAGGTTCTATGAATGCAGCATCCTACCTACAAGTAATGCAAACAAGAATGGTGCCGCAACTTCATGAATGGTTTCCGGATAATGATGGAACCACACAGCTCGTCTTGTGAAGCATGCTATTTTGTAACATTAACGTCAAGTTATTGGATTAGCCAGGCAATAGTCCTGATCTAAATCCAATAGAAAACTTGTGGGCCATCATTAAACGTCGACTGGCTGCAGATACAATTATAAACAAACAATAGTTGATAGTTAAAATCAAAATATTTGGCATCACGATCCTACTATTACTGATATGTTGCACAATCTTGTTGATAGCATGCCACGAAGAATTGCAAGTGTGATTGAAGCAAAAGGTGGCCACAGTAAATATTGACTGTTTTTGAACTGTTATTCAGTGTGATTTGTTGATTTTTACATTATATTTGTTGTTTTTATTTTCTAATTGGCAATGGTCCTAATAATATGTCCAGGCAAATTTTTACATATAGGTCTCTGGTTTGGTAGTGTTTGACTGAGACCAGTTTATATTGTAGTGTAATATAAGTTTGTATGTAAACTTGCTGTACTGGAAAGGTCATGAAAAAATAAGCCAGGATAATCAAACTATTGCAAGAAAATAAAAAAATGACGTGGTCCTAATAAAATGTCCCAGACTGTATATACACATCGGGTGAAAGCAAAGTTTTATTGTAATGAAAATTTTGCAAACTCATCAAAGAGGCATGAGAGAAAACTAAGGTGGGCCCTTAATAGTTCGAACAGGAACTATAATTCAAATTTTCTTAATGTGAAAATGTTTAAAGAAATTGGATGCAAATTTAAATATTCTCTATATCTATACACAAAAATTTCCTTTATGAATTATTTACTCATATATTAGTTGTTATAATAATACGAGTACAACACATTGAATAATCGAAATTAATATATTTATATTTTTACCACAATGTATTTCGAAATTTCACCTAAGGTAAAGACTTCATTTAAACTAAAAATGTATAGATTGACATAAATATACTTTTATGGTTTGTAATTTGTTTAATAATAGATAATAATACCGCGTGCTACGAATTTGGTTAAACATGCAAAGTTATCGGACTGTATCTATTATTTTTTAAACTTTTTGTCTATGTTATTGCATTTCTGATCGTTTTTACCCTATGTTAGTGTTTATTTTCTCCACGTGTTTCGCGTGCGCCCTAGTATATACCGTCGCTGTAAAAACGAATGATTTGCGGCGTTATTTTACTTTAGCTGACCCACTTCAACTGATGCATAAAATGGGTATTAAACTTTAACCTTTACCCTAATTACACCCCAACTATTGCAATTGCATTGCATTTCATCATGTTGATAAATTTTTGCAAAATTTTTAAGTTTTGACTGAAGGGTTAAGGTTAGAGCTTAATACCAATTTTACTGACTAAAATATAATAACGCCGTCGAACCCTCTTTTTAGCCACATTTTTCGCTTATATTAATTTCCAAATCAGTTAACAAAAAATATCATACTCAACTAAAAAACAAAAAGTTTCAGATGCAATTAGCAATTTGGCTGAAACTTTATAAATATATTAGCTGGCCATTATCTTAAGATTAATCAATCAAAATACAAATATACTGGGAATCATAGCAATCTAAGAAAGTTTATTTGTTTACGTGGTACATACATGTACCACCAAGCCTTAAAGTGTTGAATTTGGGTACTTGTGTTGGAGAAGGTTATGACAGTTACTGTATTTTGTGGACACCTTCAACTGATTTAATATAATACTAAGACGCAGTTTCTGCATTTATTCTGAAAACTATAGGGCATTAAATTATCATGTAATGTAAAACTTTTAGTTCTTCATTCATTACTATACTTTAATTGTAGCTGCATGACATGCAGTTTTATTTGTAATGCATTTCTGCTATCATTTCAAGTCACTTTATATTTTATTAAGCAATATATTCAAATGCAATTTCTCTTGTTTCACTATTCTTAGCCATTCATCATGGGTTTTGCAGACTTCTTGTTTTAGGAAGGACTGTCGTATTTTTATGAGTTTTGTCTTCTGTTCTACTTCGCCTTAAGTATTAAGATTGACACTAATTTTCCCGGCTTCTTTGGCACAATACAAGCATTAGTTTCTTAAACTTTTTTAGACTATGCACTAAATTTTTCCATCATGAATAAAATTTTATATTTAAATTCTTCACTTCTTTTCAAGAGGCTAAGTATTCTATTTCAAAAAAGTTCAAACAACGGACTAAAGAGCATAAAACGCATTATTGTACATAGTAGAATAAAATTTCAGTATTTAGATAAAGTATTAAAGTAGGTTCTAGTTAAAACCGGGTTATACCTGCAAGTTTGACACACAAGTGGTTAAATTAAATTTGTTTACTGTAAAATATATTACATTGGGAAATGTAAAATTGAGCACAAGTCTTTTGGCCTTCGTCCCCGCCGCCATAATGCGCCTCGTCATGACTGACTATCTCACTCTGATCTTCCTCCTCCGCGTAACTCTGGCTTTTCCGTATTGCTTGCCTATGCCCACAGTCTTGTATCTTTGAACCGTCGTCTCAGCTTTTACAATTTCTTCTTGCAGTCTCCTGTTGACTTCATTTTCATCACTGAAACCTGGCTTGATCCTGCCATTGCTGATAGTGTTGTTTTTCCCAACTCTACTCTTAAAGTTCTTTCTCGTATGGATCGATCCAGTGGTCGCCATGGTGGTGTTCTCATTGCCTCTCGTCTTCCTAACCTTGACATCCGTCCCATTTCTTTCGATTCATTATCCTTCGATTTCTGTTGTGGCTGTGCTGTTGTTCTCAGTGACCACATTGTTTCTCTGCTCTGCGTTTACAACCCTCCTTCGAAAAGTGCCTTCCGCATTCCCATTGCTGATTTATCATCTATGTTCGAGTCTTTTCATGACCAGTCTACCTACCTCTCTCGTCACCTTGGCTTTTCCATTCGTCCTCATTTTCTTGTTTGTGGTGACTTCAATCTTCCTAATGTCTGCTGGAATGCGTTCGACTCTAATGACACTTATAAGTCTGCAGTTTTAGAAGTTTTTGCCTGCTATTCTCTTGAACAACTTGTATTTTCTCCTACTTCCAGCTCCTCTCTGCTTGATTTGGTTCTGTGCTCTCACCCCGATTACATATTTGACATATCTGTAATCCCTGTTCCTGCTAAGCTGTCAGATCACTCATTCGTCAGCTTCAATCTGTTTGTCAACTCTACTTCTCCATCTGCTAATCCGGCTGTTCCACAATATGCTCGATTTAACAGTGACTTTCTGTCACTTAATGCTGCTCTCTCATCTTCGCTCCCCGTTTTTAGTGATTCCTGCTCAGTTGACGATTGGCTCACTTTTTTACATCAAGTTATTTCTTCTTATGTTCCTTGTCGGCGAAAAAAGCGTGCTTCTCTTCCTTTCTATTTTTCGTCCCTTACTGTGCACTCCTTGAATAAATTGGAGTCTTACAAACGCCATTCTGGTACTACTGCTACTCCGAAGCTTGCTTCTCTCACAGAAGATGTTCTCAATTTTATGGAACTTGACAAAGTCTCTTTTCTGTCCAGCTTCTCGTCCGGTTCTCTTCAAGACTCTTATTCCTTCCTGCGTTCTCTTCATTCCAAGCCCGAGCTCCCCAATTTGAGATGGAACCTTCGTTCTGCTCACTCTGACCTGGAGAAGGCTGATCTGTTCAACGCGTATTTTGCCTCTAACTTCTCTGTACCTGTCTCCATGTGCCCTGGTCCGCCTGCTGCCTCCAGGCTAATCCGACTTTGTGATATGGTCTTCAGCGCTCATATTTCTCTCATGCTTAAATCTTGCAAGTTGTCTGGTCCTTGTTATCCTGACGGTGTTCCTTCCTTTGTAATTCATGAAACCTCCTCCACGCTTTCTATCCATTTAAAGCATCTTTACTCCTTCATTTGCTCCACTAAGCGCTATCCCGCCTGTTGGAAGACATCTTGGATTTCTCCGCTGTTAAAATCTAATCAGCTTCCCTCCTCCCAGGTCATGTCCTACCGCCCAATAGCTATTCTATCTCGACTGTCTATCATCTTTGAACGCCTTGTTTTTCGTTATGTATTCCCAAAAATTCGTCACCTCATCTCTTCCTCTCAGCATGGCAACCTTCCTGGTCGCTCTACGATTACTAACCTGCTCACTCTGATCGAAAACTGCTACTTTCACTCTGATAGTAATGATCCTGGTTGTATTATCTTTCTTGACATCTCAAAAGCGTTTGATCGTCTCCCTCATTCCATTCTGCTTGACAAGTTACGTTTATTTGGTTTTGATGTGGATTTCATCGAACTGTTCCAGTCCTACCTGACTAATCGCCACCAGTGTGTCAAAATCAACTCGTCTATCTCTTCTCCTGTCCCCGTTACTAGTGGTGCCCCTCAAGGCTCAGTGTTTGCTGTTCTTTTCTTCCTCGTTGCCATTAACGACCTCCCTCATTCTGTTCTCAACTCGTCTTGCCTGCTGTATGTTGACGACACTGCGATTTTTGATTTTGGTTGGTCTTTTGCTTCGAACATTTTTTCTGATCTTGAGCACTTGTCTACTTGGTCCTCTGTCAACCATCTTGATTTTAGCACTACCAAGACATGTGGTATTTCCTTTTCTGTGGCTCCCCCTTCTGATTTGCCTCTACCTGTGAACTTTGCGCCTCACCACACTCATCTTGGAGTTCAACTTGCTGCAAACTTAAATTGGACTGGACATGTGTCTTTGCGTCTCCGCAAAGCTAATTCCTCGCTATTTGCCCTTTTCCGTAATGTTCCTTTTAATACCTCGTCCGCTGTGAAGCTCTCTTTGTTCAAGTCCATTCCTCGCGCCATTCTTCTCTACGCGTCTCCTTGTTGGTGGCCTTCTCGTGCTTTGTTCCACTCCATGGAACGTTTCCAGAAACGCGCTTTCAAATGGATTTCCTCTTTGGACTATAAAGACGCTCTGCTGAAATTCTCCACTCTCCCGCTGTCACTCTACTTCCATGCCTGTGATCTCCTTCTGTTCAATCGACTACTGACTCGCAAATTGGATCTTGATCCTTTTGATTTCATTGAGTTCTCTAATTCCTGCTGCACTCGCTCTGATGATGTTGTCACCTTCTCCATTCGTCGTACAAAGAAACATCGCACCCTTCACTCGTTTTTCAATCGTGCTTGTACTGCTGCTAATTACATATTGACTCTCAACCCTCCAACAGCGATTGATTTCTTTTCCCCGCCACCGAGCTTCAAGAAATCTTTGATGGCTTTCCTCTTTGCTGAGCCCTTCTCCAACTTCGCCTACTCTTCCATTTGCTCCTATTTCATCTCCTGTGACTGTCCTCGCTGCCGTAAAACTTGACTTGTTTTTATTTTTTGTTGTGTATGCCTTCAAGCGGCTAAGTAAAGTCATTTATTATTATTATTATTATTATTATTATTATTATTATTACAAAATTATATAAAATACTATAGTATTCTTGTTTTTCATCAAGAGGAATATTTGAATTTAGTACACATTTATAATATTGAAGTTTTCTTATCTGTTGGTTATAATTTACAAGAAATTTTCACTGTAATTAACTTTGAACCCTTCTAAAACAAATAATCACGTCATTAAATTACTAAAATACAGTTATAATAATTTAATAACTAGTGTAATTTTTCAATGAATACGTTAAGAAAAATACGCAAATGTCAACAATGTGCATGAATCTTTTTGTATTGTTAATATTTTTGTCATTCACATATGGAAATAGTCCTAAATGTCGTTTAATAGGATAATTTTTGTTGTTCTGTATAATGATTTTTAAGTTAACGTGTGTACCAAGACAAACCAATTCGTTGACTACATTTTTTAGATTTATAGCAAAGAAAAAATATTTTCAGAGCAGCCAGCCGTCTACTGGGTAAATGCTAATGTAGATAATTTAATTAAATTATAATAAACTTATTTTTAATGTTTAGCACTTCTTAAAGGGAATTTACCAATAAATTCATTTTAGATGAGTGCTTCAGACTATTCAGCTTTGTTTGAACAGTACAACTTAAAAGAAACTATTGGTAGTGGCGGGTTTGCCAAAGTTAGACTTGGAGTACATCTATTTTCGGGAGAAAAAGTCGCTGTAAAAATTGTCGATAAACAGCTTGTAGGTAAAGACTTGCCACGTATTCGACTTGAAATTGCTGCTTTACAAAGCCTTGCACATCAGCATCTTGCAAGATTATACCAGGCATGTATATAGCTCGATTTTTTACAAAAATTTATTCATGAACGATTTTTGTATCCAACAACTGACACTCACGAATATGCAAACAATACAGTCAGATATACAGAATGGCAACAATGTAAACTCCACATTAAGAAAATTTTTCAACGGATTTTTAAAAAACTTGTCGAACAATATGTTCGACTTTCTCAAATTTGACCTTTTAAGTAATACAGAGCTCTGAGTTGATCTCCCCTATAGAGGAGTGCTCGCACGTAACTCCCTAAAGAATAGTCACTTTAATTAAATCTAACGATCTTAGAGTCCCGATATTATTGTCGTAATGGCTCCATCTTTAACAAATAGTTTTGAATAGCTTTGCTTGCAATATGAAATAACACGATGATCGCTTAATTATAAGAATTTATTCTATTAATTGTACCTCAACGATCAATCTACTAATCTATATAAAATGCTTATTTATGTCGTTTTGAAGACAGGTTGAGTATTTCTACACTGTTTTTTTGTATTTTAAGTTGTAAATATGATGTATCAGAATGTGTATTTGATGTTTCATTTTGATTTATGGTATATATTAAACACATAAATTTATTCAAAAACAGGTTTTTGCAATTTTATGCGCGAATTTAAACAATACTGACAAAAGTTAAAGTTATAGATTTATCACTAATGTTGGAAATCATTTAGGTTATTGAGTCGGAAAATAAAATTTTCATTATTCTCGAATATTGCGAAGGAGGAGAGCTCTTCGATTTTATTGTTTCTAAAGAACGACTTTTCGAAGATGAAGCAAGAAGGCTGTTTCGTCAAATTGTTAGTGTAATTGCATACATTCATTCTAAAGGCTATAGTCACCGAGATTTGAAACCGGAAAATGTTTTACTTGGTAAGTATCTATATAATTAATATTATCAAATAGTTATTTAAGCTTAGGATATAAATATTTTCGATAAATCTCTTTTATAAATTATCCTCGCGATTTAATTAAAATTATACAAATTATTGGAAATTTTACCTTATGATTTCAATAATTTACATATGCATTTTGTGAATATTATCAAGCTATTCCTTATTATTGTATTGCTTAATATTATGTAATCCATTCCAATATCCATTTTATTGCAGGATTAACTAAACACCAATTCTTTTCAATTACCGAGACATTAATTAATTCTAAAAACATTGATTATAGAACCAATGGCGTAGATACATGGAGGGCTATATGCCCACCCGCCCTCACTCCACCCAGAGATGGAAGCGGTATTCACAATTGACGACCATGGTCAGTCCGTTCTGTACAGTTGAAAGAACGTGTATTGAATTGCGTTTACGTTCTCGTATTAACCCCAAATATCGCATTATTCATTTAAAGACACAAACCAAAAAATTGAGACAGGTCACCCAATGCTTTTAATGTTGCAAATTTTAAAAAGCGTTTTGTTTGAGTATTGGTAATCCTATGTAAATAATTATTTCACGATAGATCTTAGTAGTCAATGGCACGCTGTGATTACTTCCAGATATAGATGATGGTGATTTTGAATTTTAGTTTTAAGCCTAATTATTAAGCAAAGCTTAACGGCCATGGTGATCAAAATAATCCCGTCAAGGTAAAAATTCCTCCACAATAGTTAATTAAAATTAAAGTTTACTTTGAAAATGTAATCCAATAATGAGTTATGGGATCTTATTGGTTTGTTGGAAGTGGCCTTGTTTACTAACAGGTTCTGTTCTAAACCATTACTATTACGATTCATATACAAGACTTACAGTAAAATTGAAAAGAGTTACAATTAAATATGGTCTTATTGTTTAGATACTTAGATCCTTAGAGCTCTTATTTACAGAATTTATACCACTGAATCGGCATTCAATATTGAATTGCAATATTAAGTTATGCACTTATATTTATTAATAAAGACGACTTGACCCACGTTAGTGAATTGCATATGTGATCTACTAAGTTTTTCGCACAACCTTACAGTGTACATAAGTAAACTTATTTGTAAATTACAGTGTATTTACATTCATATTTTAGTAAATATAATTATGGTAATTGTCACGTGTTTTCGCAGCTTGAGATTTAAGAAATTACCAGACCAAATTAGCTGCAGGTATGCCCAGAGACACATCTCAAAATTTTTCATCAATTCAAATTTCTTCTATTCAGATGGTCATCCATTTTAACTAGACAATTTATAATTACACGACTTTTTCGAGTATTTTGAAATATATTAAGTGTATTTGAATTTTAACTCTAAATACAATATTATATTAGTAATTAACATAAGTATGTTTATAAGGGTATGAAAATTTGTTTTTTCCCTTTATAACCAAATTATTTTATAAAAATATGTTTCAAATAAATTTTAATGGTTTTAATTATACATTGGTTTATATAAGTAATAAAATCATTCATTTTTTCGCCAATTTGGTTTTGTGCTAATACCTATGTATTTTATTAATTATAATTACGATAATTTCTTACTTGAAAACTGATTGATTAAATATTCGTCTTATCATCGTTGATGCATTTTCTGTTATTGATTTCATTGAAGGCGCTGAATGCTATCTATTAACTGTGTTTTCACAATGTGCGGGGTTCGATCTTACATCACAATGGCATGTAAATACATGACATGTCCATCTACGTACATTTCCAATAATAGCACAGGTAAAACTCCATTTTTGCACCGGCATAATTGTTTGTAAAATGTGTCTAATATTGTGTTTTAGATAGAAAATACGCAAATAGTTACAAAAACCCTTTCGTATCAATTTATACTTTTTTTCTTTTTTCATTTTTTAGTAAATTTAGGCCAATTCCCTAATTGTGAACTTCCTCAGTTCAGGTTGGTCACTTGCAATTTTCAATCAACTGAGTAGAACGGTTGCTAAGAATATATACGAATTGTCAACTGTGTTAGAACTAATTTCGTTTATTTGTAAATTTATGATGTTTTTGAAATATTTATAATAAATTATGTTCACTCAATTATTACATTAAGTAATAAAAATTACATATATATATATATATATATAAATATATATATATATATATATATTTATATTTCATAAAGCGAAATTGAGTTTGGAATAATTTAAGACATAAAGCTCTTTAAATGCTAGTAACTGAAAGCGAAATACGAAGAAACATAAATCAAATTTTCAAATCTAAGAACCATGCAGTGAAATTGGTTTTCTTAAATAGAGTCTCACATCTAACATATTCTGAATTTATGCAACCGTCATTCATACTTCCCGCAAATTCTCAAGTATGAATTTACAAAAGTAAGGATCCTCAATGACCTACGAATTATAGGCCCATTGCTGTAACCCACATATTTCTAAAATATTTGAACGAAATTTATATAACCAGCTGTTAAATTATTTTGATGAATTCAAATAATTTGTAATCATCAATTTTGGTTTTACAAAGTCAAAGTCTACAACTGACGCATTGTTATTTGCAATCGAAGCCTGGAGAAAATATTTAAACAACGCCGAATTTCTTGCTGTAGTTTTCGCTGATCTATCAAAAGCTTTTGACAGCACGTGTCATAGCATATTATTGAGAAAATTACATAAATATCGCCTTAGGCCACGGTTAGACTAGTGATTGGTTCGAAGTTGATATATCACATTTGAAAGAATTGCACGTCTAACCACCCAAGATAATTAGCAATGTGACGATCACAAGGAAATCAAACGTGCACGATTTCTTCGTGATCGTCACATCGCTAATTATTTCCGGTGCTTAGACGTGCGATTTAATCAAAATGTGAAAGATCACATTTGAACCAATCTATAGTCTAACCGTGGCCTTAGTTTCGATGTCTTGCACTTAGTTGCTTTTTAACTAACAGGTATCAATCTGTAAAGTTTAGTGACATTCAGTCATCTTATGAGAAGGTCTTCAGAGGAGTTCCACAGGGTTCAATTTTAGGGCCTATTTTATTTAGCATACTGTATGTTAACGATATTGCCAATTGTTTAACCAATTGCAAAATTATTCAATATGCCGATTACACTTGTCTATGTCAGCACAAACAAAGTTACCTCTACCAGAATACTTATTTACGACTTTAATAATCTAAAACATTGGTTTGATAAAAACGAGCTTCAATTGAACGTAAGCAAATCTCAATTTCTGATTTTGCATACATCACAGAAAGTTGATATTTCAAACCAATTTACTTTAAGGTCTAGTGAATTTTCCTTGCAGAATTCAAATAAATCAACTTACATTGGAGTAAGATTTACTGACAATCTTGATTTTACTGATTTTCTTAATGATAAGGTTCGCAAACTTGCTAGGTTTAACTCAACCATTACTGTTGCCAAAAATTTATTTCCATAAACATTCTTTGTCAATTATTATCGTGACCATTTATACGGAATAACCACTTACAAATCACAACTTACTTTAAGGAAATTCATAACTAAGTGGAACAAAATGGATAAATTATCAAATTGACCTATAGAAAAAATTGCCAATGTTCCCAGGTTCACACATGTAACAAAATTCTATAGACTTTAAAATTATGAGACCTACCAGATATTTCTTGTGCATTTCATTTATTTATTTTATTAACATACTTTCAGGGAAAAGTTCTATATTTTCAAATGACATAAGTTTTCATTTAAAGTTCAATTCAAGATTAAAAACATCATTTGAATTAAAAACAACTTCCCTGTTAAACTATTTTTTTTCGTGAAAGCAGCGGAGGTCTTTAATGAATTGCACTTGCATTTGCGATCTTCAATTTCTAAAAAGTAAAGAAAATAATTTACTTACTTACTGTGCTCATGTGAACAGTCAACAATTTGTGGACGCTACAGTGTAAACACTCCTAAAGCACGCTACGGCTACCTACTTGAAATTTAATTTTCCGTGGCGCGCTCGTGGAAACATGGCATCAGTTGCAAGCATAAGCGTATGGGGCTGTAAATATAGAGTTGAAGCAGGGAAATCTTATTCTATGATTGTAAACTATCAAAATATGAAAGGCTGGCAGCAGACTAACTTTTACTTAATGCAAAATATAATATTTAAAATACAATTTATTTATGAACGAAGTAAAAACTCCTAAATACAAAAATAATAACTATTTGAAAGTAAATTTTTTTTTCTCGATGTTACTGGAATAAACAGCTGATTTATTTACAAATTACAATTTTAGGTTACCAAAAACATTTTCAAGAGTATGGAAAATAGGATTTGCGCTATCAATAGAGTCAAGCAGCTGTAGGGATTAGCATAGAAGAGTAAGAAATTTAAAATCGCTTGACGGACCTTTTGAATTTGTTTAAAATAGGAAACGAAGTGCATTTAACAGTAACTAATTATTGTGTTGGAATTTTTAATGAACCTCTTAATAACTCAGTAATCCACGATGCAGAACATGGAAAAATTTCCTTAGTTTCTAACTAATAATTGCCAAACATGATTTCTACAATCCAACAATATCAGTGAGAACGTCAAGTTTATAATTTCCTTCCATTATAATTATTCCATTAATACATTCGTAAGCAAAAGATCAAGGTCTAGTAAATCAGCACCACAAGGCATCTAGTATCTAATGATTAAGCACATTGATCTTCGTTTTTATCATATTATTTGAATTACTTCTGCCAGGGATTCCAAATTATGTAAGAACTGACTTATTCACCTTGTTGTCGTAAATTGAAGCAAAAACTTCAAATCTGTATTTATAAACCACTGCCTAAACAATTTTCTCATTTTACTTAGAAAATCCGATGTGTTAGGAATATTTGGTATAAACACTAGTCACTCTCATCATTATAACCTTTTTCAAGAGGTTCGTATTAAAAGTATCCACTTACTTCAACAATAGTAAATTTCCCTAGAAATACAGAAATTTCTCAGTTAAAAAATTACCTTTAAAATATCTTTGTTAGAAACAGTAGTATTATTCTTGTATCTGCTACATTTTGTAGCAAATAGAACTTTAAAATGGTTTTTTATGAGAAGATATAAGACAGCAAAGTGTAGGAAGTACATGGATGAATTTGATTCATTTCATCATAAGGATAGGAGTTAGTGTGTCAATCAACGACTATAACTGAAAGATCTACTGCACAAAGCGTTGATTTTGAAGGGAAAACGAAGTAAAAATTTTAAGTAGAATTTTTCATAAAACAATTTTAGGTTTTTAATAACAATAGAATTTAGTAATTTTCAGCAATTTTTTTGAAGGATGCTTCCTCATGTGGAATTCAAACATCACAAAATGATAGCAAGAAATTGGAACCGTTTAAACCACATTTAATATGTTATTAAAAGTTGAACTACATTTGAAGGATTTTTCAGTCCTCCACAACTTCCTAAGTCCGTATAATTTCGTAGAATGTTGGAACAATAATCAAATACCACCGCTGACTCAAATTCGTTCAGTGGAAACATCTTACATGTTGAACAATGAGCCAGTTTCTGCATTGATTTGGAAATATAACCCGAAACAAAATATCAAGTATTTTCTGATATAAATTTGTCCAGTGCTGCTATTATTTTCAAATCTAGTTATTTACAGCGTTTCAGTAATAATTCTCAGAACATACGGTCAATAGAATGTACGTAAATATAGCATTGACGGATTGACGAGTCGTCCATGATGATACATAATGATCGAAACGCCAATAATTATACAATGCGAAAACGGAATTTTATTCCAGATTCAGCACCAAAAATCACTTTTGCAAGGAATAATTTCTCCTAATGATAATGTTTTAGTAGCAAATATAATTAGCCCGAAACAATTATTTGGCATTAAGTTTTAATTGAGATATGAGCATTTAGGAATTATTCATCTTTGATGATTTAATGTTGTTAATTGATATCCGACACTATTTGCATTTCCTTGAAATTGGTTTTAGTTAATTTGTAGTATTGAGACGTCACATGTGATGTGATATATTTTGCTTTTGCTATGTTCTCTCGTAGTTGATGTAATCGTGGTGGCAGATACAATACCATCGCGCTTATGCAACTCAATAACATGAAAACAGCTGAATGGAGACAAATTTTACCAAGATCACTTAACAATATTCATATTCATCTTGTTTGGTAATTTTATCGCCAAAAGGACGTTAGTTTTGTTTATAATGCAAATTGCCTTCTGTGCTCGATCAGAAAATATTTTTAATTGAAACCTGTATTCGATATGTATTGGGAACCATAATAGTTTTCAATTCGAAATTCTATGTAGAGGTAGGTATTAATTTTGTGTGTAAATTTTTCATTCCTTGTTCGGACTGGCATCAATGACAAGGTTTACCACCGTTGCATTAGTGAATATTTTACGAATATTTATTATATTTCGGATTTTTTTTTCGAATTAGGTTTAGTATAGATATTTCGATTCTTTTTTTTAAAAATTATTTCTGTATTATGATTTTTAGATGAAAATTTAAATGCCAAATTAATCGATTTTGGACTTTGTGCAAGACCAGCAGCCTCGTCAATGACGATGCTCGATACCTGTTGTGGTAGTCCCGCGTATGCTGCTCCAGAACTTGTCTCAGGTCAATCATATCATGGACCTTACGCAGATATGTGGTCTCTTGGTGTACTCCTCTACGCAATGCTTTGCGGTTTTCTACCTTTTGAGGTAATTTTTGCTTGTTATCTACATTTTCAAAGCTTGCATTTAAGTTTCGTGCAGTCTGTGTAATTGTTTTCCTAATGATGCTATTACTAGAAATGCAACTATGAAAAATTTGCTGTTAAACAACATTATCCACCATCGTTAACATATTGTTGTTTCTAATCAGATATTTTTCTGATCATTGCTTCATACTGTTAATTTAATAATATTGATAATGATCGTAGAAATGCGATCACAATCAAATTGAATGATTTCACAAGCTCACAAACATTAATTAAGGCATAGTTTTTTTTTGCCATCACGTTTAGTTTTAGTGTTGTTTTTAAAACATGATTACTGTTAATTTTAGATACATTTCAAATAAATTTTTTAAGTAATTTTTTATCTTATTATGTATATATATATATATATATATATATATATATGCGACTGGTTTCGATTCAAAATCTTTATCAGAACNAAATTTGGAAGGAAAACTAATTACAATTAACTACACATAAAATTAATTAAAATTGCATGCTTTAGAAAATGTTGATGTTATAATAATTTTTCTGTTTATTCATTAATCTCGATATTATTTCTTTCTTTATATATAGTGATTCTGCATTTTTTGGATAGTTTGTTTTTAACAATATTTCAAAATTTTCTTTTTAATTGGATGTTGATTTCTGATTTAAGGTGACCTGAAAGATGTTCATGGATTCTTGTAGCAAAGTGTCTTCGTGTCTCTCCGATGTAAGATTGTTGACAATCTTCACATGTATATTTATAAACCAATGAAGAATGAATATATTTATATATATATATATATATATATATTCTGTTTCTTGTTTCAATTAATGATCTTACTCTGTGCGCCCATCTTTGCCCATTTCGTCTCTCTGCTGATGACATTATAATCTATTCTTTTGGTCCGGACTCTTTCACTATAATTCAATCGGCTATTGATAAACTTGATTCGATACCTTCTAATCATCTTGAATTTCATCTTACTAAATCTAAATGTCTTTTATTTACTCCCACATGCGGTTTCTTTCTTTACGCCTTTTCCTAGGACTTTTCTTCTTGATTCTACCTCACTTTTTGCTGTTTCTGAACATACCTGTCTTGGCCTTCGTCTATCTGTTTCCTTATCATGATCCTCTCATATCAACCCTAAACTTAAGAAGGCTACATCCTCTTTCCTTTCCATCCAGCGTAATTTTCCTGTCTCTACCTCTACTGGCATAAAAAAATCTATCTAACTTTAGATTCCAGTCGCTATCTTTTCATATGATTGTCCTTGTTGGTCTATTCCACGCTCACTTCTCTCCTCAGTCGATCGCTTTCAACGTCATGTTGTTAAATTAATTTCTCCTTCTCTCGCTTACAAATCTGCACTACTTTCTCTTAATTTATTACCCCTTGTTCTTCAGCTTCAAGTTCTTGATCTTCTTTTCTTCAACTCTCTTTTGTTAGAAAAATATGATAGTGATCCTTTGATTACATTCAATTTGCTACCTCTCACTACACATTCTAATACTTCTGTTGTTTTTCATCAAACTCGCACTCACAAAGCTCGCTCACAAAATTCTTTCTTCATTCGCATTATTACTATTGGTAACTACCTGATTACTGCTAATCACTTAGATTTTTTCTTATCTTCTAAATTTAGGTCCTCTCTCTACTTCTTTATCTGGTCTTCTTTTGTTCCTCGCTTTAATTTTGATAATCCGTGTTCTTTTCTTATATATTGTAAATGCTCTATCTGTTCTTATTACGTATGTTTTTGTTACGGTACTATTTTTTTAAATTTTAATTCTTTTTAACTGCCATAAAGGTAAATAAAGTCTTTTTGTTGTTATTGTATATATATATATATATATAT
>CABFPE010000253.1:102427-119317 GCA_900660155.1 Hofstenia miamia
GAGAGAGAGAGAGAGAGAGAGAGAGAGAGAGACTTAGGCGGTGATCAATGACGATTAATAATCCTATTGAGTTGAATCTTTCCGATGCGCAATTTGTAGTTTGTACCATAAAAATTTGTTGAATGCAAGAGGAAAGACCTGGATATATCGCGGAAGAATTGCTCCAAAACGAATATCCGAGACTGCATTTTCCTTATACATCTCAATTTCGTTTTCCAATTGTTTTTCAATATCTACTTCACGATCGTCAAGATTAGAAACTCTTCTTTGTTTGGCTTGTCTGCAGAGATATTCCATTAAACCAGTTGTACTTGTCTAGAGCTCGCTTGGTCATATTTGCAATATCTTCTGAATTATGGCTCGCAACATCCTCATTTTCAGATAAGCTGTCAATAGACAGACTGAATGATTTCAGCTGACCATTTACCAACATTACATAATGAACGGTAACAATAAACAAAATTTCGTAATTACGCGACCTTCAGTGATTAAATGTAATAGTTGCAGATGACGGGATATCCTGGTTCAAAGAGTGATAGGATGTGGCGACTGATATACTCTTACCAGAAATAACAACAAAAGTTTTTAAACCATGACCCTGCAGAAATCTCCATTGGTCTTCCATCTGTGACAATAAACAAAGCGACGTCACACTTCTCTTTCTCTCCTGTTGAGTGAGTTTCCTCGCAAAGGTTAGTTTATGTTGCTCTGCGTGACTCAGATTAGAAAACTCTGATAATAGTTCTTTTTTTCGCCTTGCCTTTTTTTCAACTCCATAAATTCTGTTTTTTCTTCATGTGAGTTAAAAGCGTTGTTGACCGCCATTTGACCACCTCAAATTTTTGCTTGCAAATTTTGCATTCGACACAATGTTCAGTACATATAAAGAACTCAAAACCTGCTGATTTCCAGTCCATGCCTAAGACAATTGCGCATTTGTACTGCATATTTCCAACATTGAGTAAATAATTAATGTTCACCGTCATCATCAAATGCACCCACATCAAAGCTTCTACAAATAAGGTCCGAAACACACGATGATTATTTCAGCGCGGGATTCCAGAGTAATTGGTTGTGATTAAAAATATTCACTGTGTGTTCGCTATTAAACTTTATGCGCGCGTATATAATCATCGTTTGTTTGCAAATTATTTTTAATCACAACTAGTTTTCTCAGGAATTCCGCGCGCAAAAAATCATCATGTGTTTCGGGCCTAACGTTAGAAATTTATCAAGTATAATCATGTGTTGGAATTATGTATTGATTTTATATTATTAGCCTGATGGTTTAAAAATCTGAAATAGAGAAAGGTCGGTGGATTCTTCGACATTACAGCTAAAAATTGAAAAAAAAGATGTCATTCAAACCAATTTTGAGTTGGTTTCGAAAACTCGAAATGTCGATTTGAAATTTCCGACCTCGAGTCGAGTTCGAGTACTCAAACTCTCAAACTCGATTCGAAATTCGAGTACTCGCAGGGCCCTAATATATATATATATATATTTAATATATATATAATATATATATATATATATATACCCATAACAAAAGTTTAAGACCATAACATACATTTCATAGTTTTAACATTTTAATCTTCTTTAAACTTTAAAATTATACTTATTATTTCATATGCATTAAAATCAATTTTTAATAATTTCAGATTACTCATTTCAATTTCTATTGACAATATCGACATTGTTTGATTTCGGAAGAACATAGCTACGTTAGCGAACATACTTCATTTATTATTGTACTTTATTAGAAATGGGTCGATGTAAATCACTATCGAGTGCTCAACGTGGTCAAATCGTCGCTTATTATAATTGTAATAAAACAGAGAGAGAAATTGCCGACATCATGCGATGCTCAAAAACCGCGGTCCACAGCGCATTTAACAAGTTTCGTTCAAGTAGGCCTCGTAAAGGAAGACCAAGAAAAACTACCGAAAATGACGATCGCTTGATTCGACGTATGGCCGTAAAGAATCCTGAATGTACCAACAGAGAAATCGTGAAAGAACTGCAATCCAGGTGTTGGAGTAAGCAGAATGCTGATTATGCGATGCCTGCCCAACGAATTCAAGCTAAAGTCTTACCGTCCATCAAAAAAGCCTTTACTCACCGCGACTATGATGAAAAAACGTTTCCACTTTGGCCGCCAACACGCGAACAGGACTCCCCAAATGTGGAGTCAATTCCTCTGGTCTGATGAATCTGCTATCTACCAGTTCGGTTCTCGAATTCTTCGTATTAGGCGTTCTCGAGGTCAACGCCGAAATCCACGCTACTGCATCCCAACAGTAAGACACCCTCAATCAGTGATGATTTGGGTCTGCCTACCTGCTCGAGGTCGAAGTACCTTATCATCTTTACCAAAAAATAAAACAATGAATGGTGAACGATATCTAAACATTCTAAGGGAAAAGCTACCTCTTCACTTAAACGTGTCGGGGTGTTCCCTTTTCATGCAAGATGGTGCTCCATGCCATGAAGCCGCCTTGTTACGTCATGGCTGCGAAATAACGGCATCAGCGTTCTGGACTGAGCAGGAAACAGTATAAATGTGAATGCCTTGGAGAATGCATGGAGCATATTAAAAAACAAAGTAGCTGTACAACAACCTTCCAGTTTAGAAGATCTAAAGTCACATATTCGGGAAGTTTGGTGCACAGAAATACCCCTGGCAATTTGTCAACGGTTGAAGTATTCAATGCCTCACAGGTTACAGGAGGTTATCCGAAATCGAGGAGGGCCAAGAAATTATTAAATATTTGAGTACACTTTATTAGTTTTTATGTTTTTTACATTAGAGATTGTTATCGTAACGTACTAAATACAAAAAAATGTATTCAATTGTTTTGTTTTTTTCGCATCAGTCTCCTAGGGAAATTGTTTAGTCTTAAACTTTTGTTACAGATAGTATATATATATATATAAAAATTGAAAACTTATTTATTTAGAAAATTTGATGTCATTATTTAAGGATAGCGTCCATAGTTTAACGGAGTCCTTTGCTAATTGCGTTACGCGGTATAAATATCTCTCAGAGCAAGAAACGGAATTAAACAAACAGCAAGTCAATGCATTTGCGATGAAGCAAAACCTTGATGACAACATTAAGTTTATTCAGGATCAAAATAAAGAAAAACAGAACTCATACCAGAGTGAAATTTCAACATTGAAAGAAAGCATTTGTTCTGTAAAGAATGATGATATTTTGAAGGAGGACACTACGCTATTGTCTGAGGAATTTTCAGCTCTTATAGCAGGAATGCTCAGTTTAAACCAACATTTTTAACAATATTTATTAGCAACTTTCTATGAGGGAATTTGAAATTTGTTGCGATCTAATAGATTATAACATTTTCAAACCTAAACAATTGAGTGGTCTTCAAATTGGAAAATAACTTTTAGATTCATGACCTTAACTTTATTATTTTAAGAATCGTCGCAATTATGTAAGATCTATCTGCTGCAATGTTGAATTTCGAATCAAAGATGGGTTTTTCAGATTATGAATGCTATTTATATGAAAAGTAAATAATTGTACGACGAAAAGTATTCAATTATTATGCATAACAGCAAGGACACTTTTTGTAATAAAAGCATTAATGTTATTAGAGCGAGATGAACTTCATAGCAATGTGCATTTTAAGGAAGAGCTTGTTTCTGTTGCCACTAAGAAAAGTCAGCATTTGAAAGAAGTTAACGATTTAAAATTGAATCATTTAGTTTTTTTTGAAAATGAAATCAATGCATTATATGACGATATCAAGAATTTCAAACTACTTTTTGCAAGTTTTAAGGCATCTGTTGCTGATGCATCAGAGATAAATACAAATCTAGAGCAATGGTTAGTAAAAATGCAAAATTATCAAGAATTAGTCGCAGAAACGCATAATCGTGTTAAGCAATCTTATTATAAAAAGGTAGATGTTTTCATTAGATCAAGTTATCTGTAATTACTATAAGTTGTGGTTATTAACGTCACTGTATAATATTATTATATTGTGTATGTTTATGCTGCACTTTTTAAAGTTTTTCACTGAAAGCTTACAAAAAGTTCCTTATTTTGGTATAGGGTTTTCGGTTTTTTATCATGGGCGTATTTCATGTGTTATTGAAGAATTCATATTCGTTTTATAGTTTGCTCTGTTCTTTTATAGCCTCAAAGGTGTATTACTGTGTATTTTCATTTTCCTACAAATCTTTTTTTAGTTGAATGAAAGTCCACCATTTTGTTCTAATTATCGAATACTCGTTTATCAAATGTTGTATTTATTTTTTAACGAGTGAAATTTCGCAATAACCTTCAAATGATTTGAACTTGGCGCCCAACAGCTCAAAAATGGAGCAGGTGGTATTTGATTGAAGTGGTTATGCAGTTTGAAAGTTTATCGCATTGATGTAATGAGTCGCTGCTTTTTCCGCTAGAAATTTATTTTTGCCTCTTAAATGATGTTTAATACATAAAAACATTGTCACACACGGTTATAACAATTATCATTGTAAGTTTTGGTTCGTTCTTGGAAAGCTGTATCAATACTGCTCTTTGAAAAAAACAATGGTTATCAGTTGTATTGAAAAGCTTTTTTGAATATGATATTTTCAACGTGACAAATCTTAGTTATTGATTAATGTTTTTTTCACTTTCAAACCTCAAATTTTCCGTTCACAAATTCTTCATTTGAAATAGATCTATTTTGATTTGTGTTCACGGCTTCCATTATTCTGAATCAGTTGTTGAGTGTACTTTAGTTTCTTTATTTATGATTAGATTTTCAGTCAAGTCTATCACGTAGTAGTTGTGCTGCAATTGCCCATGAACAAATCAATGTGATGAATAGTAAAATTGGATAAGATGGGTCACTTAGCAAAAATCTAACATTGTCATTTTTTGTCTATTCACAAGTTATATTTAAATATAATTTTAATATACATGTTATCTTATAGGATGAAGAGGCTCTTAAATTAAAATTTGATGCTGACGTATTAAAACGCAGAAATTGCGTTACCTTTGACAATTACAATGCGCAAATTGTTCGAATGAATGAATGTATTAATAATGCAAAGTGCTGTTACTCGAATTATGAAAAGAAATGGGATTTATTTTCTGAAAATTATGTTGCAAGACGTAGAAATATTCAAAAAACTATTGTAAATGTTGCTGAAATATATCTTCATTATGTTACTTCATTGAACAATTTCGATGAAAAATGCCAACTACGAAAAAGTCTTTTTGAAGAAAAAACGAAATTGACTTCAACATTAAGCAAACTTAAATCTGATAGAGAATTTGAAGCCAATCAAAGTCAAATTCAATTTGATGATTTGATAGTTGCTAGAAATTCCCTTCATCAAAAAATCGATCAAGTAGTTTCAATGCTGATTACAAAATTTAGCCTCTTTAAACAAATGCCTTTGAAAAAAAGTTATGCAGAGCATGTTGTTTTATAATTTAAATATTTTGAACTCGTGTGCAAATAAATATTTCTATAAATAGCCTTTCCCTGCGTCAGTAGTTCAATTCGTAATTACCTAAAGGGACAAAGATTAAAATTATTTTATTTTTTAGAGAATATTATCAATATTATATATACAATCATCATGTTCTTATCAAGTGGTGGAAAATGTAGATATGTACAGATCTGGACATACATATTGAGGCATTTTTTACAAATAATTATTGCATTGATGATTTTTATAATTAAGTTTTTGCATTTTTAATTCAGTCAATATGAAATGTACATTTACAAATTTTGTATGAATACTACCAGAAGATTTCAAAATATTGACTTTCAAAATTTGTAAAATTCCCATTTACACATTTTTAAGTACTAAACTTAATAATTCGATGGTTTTGATGTTTTGCATACAATGAGTTGCTAAAAATTAACACTATGAAAATTGATACTGTCTATAAAAAATCATTGCTAATATTATTTGTTAATCGGCAAAGCAACTACCTCGGTATTTATCATTTGTATGTTCCTTCTAATTACATCTATCCCATTAACGCCTAGATAATGAATGTTGTTTGCTGTATCGTATAGATGAGTTTGCATAATTTTGCGCTGAAAGTTGTACATTAATGTGCCACAAGAGCTCGCATATTGTAGACACGGTAGAAATAACTAATCGAAATCAGTTATTTAAGTTTTAGGGATTGCTTGAACTTGCAGTTTTTGAACAATGATGCAGTATTTATTTCTTTTAAATTCAAGTTTTTCGCGTAAATGTAATGAAATTACAATAGTAAATATTTCTTGTAGGCTTTTTTATTAAGCATTTGCTGTTTTAATTCATTACTTCATCTCAATCAAATTTCCGAAAAATAATTGTAATCAATGTTGAGCACAACATATCTACCCTTGCTACAAAAGAGAATATTGAAAATTTACGAAGAAAGCTGCAGACCTCGAATTCAAAATATGAAATCCTTGGTGTAGAATACCAGCTCTTAAAGGCTGAGGTAGCAAAAGCTGAAGCCCGAAATGCCTCTTTACGTGAAACACATACTGAAAAAAAATTCGGTTTCAACAGCGTTATAGTTTCTTCTAGTGAAATAAATAGCCTCAAGGAATCTTGCAATAACCTGTCAGCGCAAATTTTGCAGTTAAAAGCTTTCGCAGCTAAAATTCGTTTATCCATTCAAATTCCAACTCAAGAAGAATCTTGTCAAGAGAGTTCACCTGATACTATTGTGGAGTCATCGTTAGAGTAATAAATAAAATCGTACTAGTTTTTGAAAAAAAATTGCTAATTTTTTAAGACACATGCATATGTATATTCAATTTTTTCAAAATTTATTATTAATTTGAATTACTAATCGAAGTTGTTAGACTTTTTTCTAAACTAGATTTCCGATTTTCATTTTTCATAAAAGTTTCGTTAATATTGAGTTTAGAAAACAATGTTCTTCCTCAATCATAGAATGAAACTCTCAACCGACGTGAGTTTTTGAATTTTCAAGCATTGAGTGGGTTTAGTTATTTAGAGAGTGAGCGTTATATTAAACATCAGAACAATCAAGTTTGTGTAAGTTCATCATAAAATTGATAGCAAACTTGAGTTCGCTCAAATTAGACTTTTAATAAACAACGTACAGCATGTCAAGTATAAAGATTGCAATTTTTAATGTTTTTTTAACAAATATTTGTAAGTTATATTAACGAAAAATATATAGTAATATTTAGCATTTTTATAGATNGTACAGCATGTCAAGTATAAAGATTGCAATTTTTAATGTTTCTTTAACAAATATTTGTAAGTTATATTAACGAAAAATATATAGTAATATTTAGCATTTTTATAGATGTGAATTGGATGAGTAAAAAAAGTTCAATCAGTCAATAAGTTCTAAAAACTGTTGGGCCCCTTTCCTAAAAATGGCCATTTATCTATCAATTATTTCTTGCTGCATAGAACTTCAAAGCTAGATGGAATTTTGAAAATATAGTTTTTATTTAATGTGAACTTAGGGTAGAAGTCACAAAGCGCCCAGGTCAAATGACCTGTGAAACCAAAACTTGTTTGTAGAAACTCGACAAATTCTCCTTAAAGTGCACCTTAAACCACTGAAGAATTCCAATGTGAGGCGCTCCACTTTCTCAATGTGTTTGTTGCGAAACTGCCCAGCATGATTAATTAGCCGTTAGAATTGACCATTTCAAAAAGGAATAATGGTCCAACCTGAGCGCCGGTTGCTGAAAAATCGTTTTTGCTAAATACAAGGACATTTCTGCGATTCACTTTGGGTTGTGCGATGCCCAGTATCCATCATTGTGCTTGGTACAGGCAAATTTACGTGTAAGCGAAGTTTATCTAAGAAAATAAGAAATTCCAAATATAATGACGAATTCTATTGTCTCATTAATTTATTTTGTGCAAACTCGCAAAGACAAATACAATTTGCACTTGTACGGTGATCATTATCATATTATGAGGATGCCATTTTTCATTGATGTAATCGAGAAACATTTCGACGTGCTCGTTTTCACTTACTATTTCATTTTTTCTAATGTACGTGAAGAGCGCTTTCCCTTCGAATCCATTACAGTTCATTAATATATTTTGCTTTGTGTGCCATTTTTATTGTCGCTGCACATGAAGGATTTATATTTTTGCCTTTCCCTACCTTGAATGTTTTTGAAATTTAGGGAACTGCAGTAGTTCTCATACTATAAGGCTAATTTTGCTTTCTGCTGTATGTTGAACGACATTCTAAAGTTGATAATCAAATTTAAGCGTATCCGTATATTCCTTAAGGTAGAATTAGTGGTAAAGGGGCTAAAATCATTATTTTTCAACCAATTCTATTGTAACTTGGCATATAGCATCCTGATAGACTAAAAAAATTTTTTGCAATTTTTTTGCATAAATTATGCAAATTAGGTCATCAAAGATGGCCGAACGGTTCCCGAAATGGTACATAACTTTGGTACAAGCTTGTACCCACAAATATTAAGCAATTGTAATGAAATTTTGCATGCTGATAGCTTATGAGCTGCTCTAGGGCATGTACCAAAATCAGTGGTCTGCTATGATAATTGTATTTTTTATAAAATTTTGACTTTTGAAGTCAGATCGAATTCAAAATTACAACCTCATTATGTATGCATGAACTTCATAAAACTTTAAGTATTCAGTGAAACCACTCTATTTTGGTACAGGACCTGCACAAATACATGCTTAATGCATACACCAAATTTCAACATGATATCTGTATTAGTTTTTTAGTAATCATGCACCAAAAAACATGGGTTAGTGGAAAAAATTAGTTTTGAGAAAACGGCCAAAAACTGAAAAATTCTTACATCGTCTGGTTGAAATGTCAGCTGCTATCCCAAATAATCCCTTTGTAACTTCCTTTCTGTAATGCTTACTGAATGAGTTCATTCGCTTTCTATGGTCAAATTATTATTTTATAATGAAAATATAGGCACGTAACCAAGCAAAAACATATTGGTTGCTAAGCATTTTTCAAGTAGGGGGGTTGTGAAAAATGCTTTATTACCAGTAAATAATACCTTTTCTGCATCCAATTTTAGCAGAATTGTTTAGAGGAATGCTCATTAGTTGTCTCATGCAAATTTTGAGATATGGTATAGTTTGTCAATTTTCACCACTATCCTGCCACTAATTCTACCTTAAAGCGCTCTTTGCAATGAACTAAAAATCACAAATCGGAGCCTTTATCATGACAAAAACTATATGATAAATTTCAAAGAATTTAAATTTGATTTGCATTATTTAGGATGACAATATCCCTATGTTGTATAAGAAGATTCAATCGGGCGTATATTCCATTCCAGCATGGGTTTCGCCAACTGCATCTCAGTTAATTTCGCAGTTGCTTCAAGTGACTCCGACTAAGCGTATCTCTATTTGGCATCTTCTTCAAGCTGATTGGTTATTGGAAAGAGATTGTAAACCGATACAATTTAGACCTCTGCCTTATTGTGATTCCACTAGCTTTGATTATAGTATTTTAAGTGCAATGTCTGAGTAAGTGCTGTAATTTTTTCAATATTTACATTGTTCAGCGTTTCAGATTTGATAGGGAATTGTTCATAAACTATTGAATAGTAGTGTGGCAACATGATTTCGTCATGTATTTTGATAGTTCCAATTTTATTTTTCGCTATGAAATGGTTTGAATAATACTACTGCTTTCGAAACTCATTACACTGTATGTACACTTGTCCTTTATATAAATATAAATGTTTTTTAAAGCAATTTTTTACGCTGATTACGAATTTGACAATTTCTTAAAATGTATTGACACATTTCAACGCAAATTATCATTATTTTTTATTTGTCTTATTGTGGCTGTTTTATTTTAATAAAAATAATGGAAGACTTACGTAAAATTTATGCAACATTTATCCAGATTATACGAGGTCAGTTGAAACTACAATTTATAGAATAGCATCGAAGCACATTCTTTCAAACTTATATATATTTATATTATATATATATATATATATATATATATATAATTTGTTCACCAATTTTATGATTTTTAGATCTTATTAATATCTTAAAACTTTCTTCCTTGATTTCATGGTGGTGTAAGTGTATTTCAGAATTTAAATGTTCTCTTATGTGGATTTTCATCCTTGTTCCCCAATGTATGATTTATTGCAATCATCACTTTCATATTGGTAAATGTCAGAAAAAATTAATTTCTTAAGGATAAGATCTTTGTTGTTTTAAAACTTCCGTATTTAGGCAACTAAGTTAAAATGTTAAAATATTGTCCCAATATTACCATCCTTTGTAACAAATAACATCTTCAACAACAAAGATCTTGCCCCTACGAAATTAGTTTCTTCTAATTTACCAATATGAATGTGATAAATGCAAAAAATCATACATTGGAAAAACTAAGAGACATCTGGGAACAAGGATGAAAGAACACATAAGGACATTTAAATTCTGAAATATACTTACATCACCATGAAATCAAAGAAGGAAATTTTAAGATATTACTAAGATCTAAACTTCATAAAATTAGAGAACAAATTTTTATTAAAGCTGCAAACTAATAAAGACCTATAGTGTATGCAATATATTTATAATTTTCTTTAGTGCTGATGATTGTAAAATATTTATTTACCGCATTTGTCATATTGACGATGATTCCTAGCAATCGAAACTGGTCTACATTTTTAACTGTATTACCTATTTTAAACATATATATATATATATATATANTGCTTTCAATCAATAAAACCTTTCAAAAAGCCCATTCTCACTCTTGAGCATTGTGATGCTAAATTTGCCTGGGTACATTATCATCGCTGAAATATGGTGACCTGGCAGTTTTCAGTGATGAAACTATGGTTTGTGTTTGCCAATCAAAGTCAAAGTTTGAGGGATGATATTCCACTCATTGATAATCCTTATAATCTGCCCTCAAAGTTTCCCAGGAAAGTAATATTGAGAGTTGTTTCTTCTTTTTCAGACCTGGACGATTTCATGTAGGGGAGAAAAACCTCAATAGTGCTGAGTATATTGATCACATTGTTGTTAGACGCATAGTACCTCAGATGAACGACATTTTCCAGAAGGACAACACACCTGCACATGTCAGTAGAGTAACAATGGAGAAATTTCAGCATAGCCTTGCTTGATTGGCTTTCTCAGAGTTGTGATCTAAATCTAATCGAAAACTTACTGGACGCTCATGAAGCAGAAGAAGAAGGCAGTTGGCAATAGCTGTATTTGCAAAAGCAAGGAATCACTATTCTGAGATGATAGCATTGTGTCAAAACTACTGGACTTCATGCCTTAGAGACTGAGTGCAAAAGGAGGANTATATATATTATTTGTACTGTTTAGACCACATTAAATCTGTAACATTTTTATTTTAAAAGTGAAACTTTGAGATGTCAAAAAATTAAACAAAGTCAGACAATGTAATATCCACAAATACGAGAAATGATAGATGGTGTGTTTTGTGAAGTAGGAATATTTGTGAATCTCAATAAAATGGTTTAAACCTAACCTAAGTCGTTTCACATAATAATCAAATTTCTTATTATCCACCGTAGCCCCACGCTAGTGTATATTTTTGCCCAAAGAATTTAGATTCTACTTGGAAATCAATTATAGTCAAGTCAAAATTGCTTTCTGATAAATGCTATTTATATAATTTAATTAAAATTCTCTATAACTCTCCTAGTTTGCTTCTGGTCATTTTCAAAGCTTTTTATAATTTATATTTCCGTTTTGATTAATATTTTCCTAAACAACCTAATTTAAATGTAAAATTTGTCAATTCATTAATGATTAATCGATTTTTAAATTTTTAAAATTTTCAATTTTGATTGAACTGTTTCTAAAATTGTCAACATATACCATCGAGGTTCTAAAAATATTTATTTAGGTATTACCATGTTCCAGTGGATGTCATTAAGTCAAGATTATCTCAGTGGAAGTACGATGATGAAACAGCTTTGTATTTGATTTTATTGTATGGTAAAATTAAGGGTCTTTCAACGGACGATGTGTTTGCATCAAGAGTGCGCAAAGACCAACAGCAAAAGTCTGCTCTTCAAAACCCGCTAACCCCAGTTTCTGCTCGATTGGTCAAATCACCATCTTGTGATGGCACATCCTTTGACAGGACTCTAGACGATATTGACGATGTATTTACCCCCATAAAATCCAACGTATGCTTTTTCACATCATCTAAACCTAAATATTTTGTATAAATATATTTGCTTCAATATTGCCATCAATTTATATAACTATTGTAGGCTTGTAAATTCGTGACTGGTTGTATGAGGCACATGTACAAGTATATATTTTCGTGAATAACTTAAACAGAATTTCATTTGTCATATTCATCATTTATATTTGTTGATTGCAATCTTAATGTTTTCTGTCTTAAGGCTTCTTAATGTCACTTAGCTTACTTGTGATAGTATCAAATACCAAATTTAGTAAAAAAAAAGTTTGTTGAACTGTAGCTATTTTGCCAGATTTATATACAGGGCTGGCCATAAGTGACGCCCAAAATTAATCATCCACTATTTCTCAAAAAAATAACGAATATCAAAACAAATGTTATTAACTAAGTACTAACATCAGGAGGTTTATGTAAATGTCATTGTAAATGATTGAATGTTCCATCTTCTTCTTGTAGGACCAGATTCGCACGGGTGGTAATATTTGCAACACCATTGGCTAACTCAACTGTCGTAATCAATTAAATTTCGGTTTCAATTCGCGTCATTAAGAAGTCGAAGAGTGATGTCGAGTCATTTTTCAACAAGATCCATCACCTCCTCACTACGCAACTGTAAGATGACCAGACTATCGCTCGAGGAATCGGTCAGAGATGGCCACCACGGTCACCGGACTTAAGTCCATTGAACTATTGGTTTTGGGGCTTTCTTAAAGCTCGTGTGTACCATAACAAGCCTGAAAATCTTCAACAGTTAAGAACGAGAATTGAAACCGAAATGGAATTGATTACTACAGTTGAGTTAGCCAATGTTGTTGCAAATATTACCACCCGTGCGGATCTGGTCCTACAAAAAGAAGGTGGAACTTTCAATCATTTACAATGACATTTACATAAACCTTCTGATGTTAGTACTTAGTTAATAGCATTTGTTTTGATATTCGTTATTTTTTTGAGAAATAGTGGATGATTAATTTTGGGCGTCACTTATGGCCAGCCCTGTATATATATATATATATATATATATATATATTCGGCATGAGCCATTAATTAATTAATTTGTTCGAATTATCAACGAATTTGATTAATGTTTTGGTCAATTAGTCGTTACCACATTTGTAGAAATGTAAGCAGGGCGAATCGGCCCTCAAGCTCGCGGTTTGTAATATGACTAATTAGTATATTTTTGTCAGAAGTCTAAGATTGTATATTTCTTAAACTTAAATTTGAATCAAGTCAATCGAAATTTAGAAAATCTAGAAAGTTATAAGAATTTCGGAAACTATCGTTAGATTTAGCCTTTAAACACATTTTAAACTTCCAGCTTGGCAATAAGTTCCTAAATATAAAATGAACTAAAATTTTAAATGTGCTTAAAAACAGCACCGATGGTAATTTTGTGTGCATTAATATGCATATATTAGTGAATTTAACAATTTTATTAACTTTAAATGAATAATCAATTAAGTTAATGAATTGAGTTGTTATTCAATGAGAAACTTTAATTACAGTTTCAACTTATTTATTTCAAAGTTAAATTTTTTCTTTACAGAATCGGTTTAATTATTTCCATTAACATTTGTGTGTAGTATTATGTAACAAATAGCATTTATAATATTTTATATAAAATATTTGCGCTGGGAAAAAATATTACTAATTACAAATGTAAAAAAATGTTGCCTGAAAGTATTTGAAAAGCGTCTCTAACTTTGAAGATTTTTATTGACCGCGATGTCAATATTGGACAAATGTTGGCTCATTGATGATTGCTATTTGGGGTTTCTTTTGACAGTTTTCTTACTGCTGTAATTAATTCAACGAGAACGGGACATGTGCGAAATCCGTCCTCAATTTGTATTTAGGATTTCCTAATGTTTGATAAATGTACATCTATAATACGCAGAAAACTAGTCCTGGAGTAATTACCCATGCTTTGCATTTAATAATAATAATAATAATGAGGGGGTTTATTTCCTGTACAAATTTCAACAACACAAAGTGCTACTTGAAAATGTAAAAAGGAAAGTTTAGTAAAGGCACTGAAATTACAATATCACTGGGAGCTTCCTGTAATTTACCCAATTCCACGTTATAGATATGAACGACCTGGCGTACCTTACGTACGAACAAAATCACCAGTTAATTGAGGATTGCGTAGTGTGTAAAATGAACTGCTACGACGTTGTAAGCGTGAATTCAAAGGATGAAAGTGTCATTTTGAATCCTCTCAATAAGTCTGATTGTATCTTTCTCTATGGTTGTGTTTAGTAAATCGATCAGCCCACATTGATTCAAATTTAAGACACGAGCGCCCTGTCAAAGAAAACGACGTATCCTATAACGAAATTTAAAAGAGGTAAGGAAAAATAACCAGGTGCACAGTATGTAATGTGGGGTAGTATGTAAGACTTAAAGATATGTTTCCTGGCGTCGCTACAGAAAAATCTGCAAACGTAACATATCGAGTTTGTGATATAGAGTCTTTGATAATACATGTAAAATTAATTGTTATTTTTTCAAATATGGCTTCTACAAATATAACAAAACTAAGCCAACTTTCTTCATTTAGGCTCCTTCCAGTGCTCTAAAGGACAGCACCGCAGCGAAATCAGATGTAAATCATACTGTTAGTGCATCTGCTTCTAAATGTCTGTTCAAAACGCCTCAAGTTACCAAAAGACGTAGAAATATATTTGCTGCTACCCCTAGAAGCAGTAAGCCCAAGCGAGGGAATGGTAAATATTCACTTGCGGCATATTTTTAAAATGCTACCATAAACTTTGAATTTCGGCATTTTCCAAATTTTATATTATTTTTGGATACCATATCAATTATTAAGTCGAATGAAAATTAGTAAAAAATCATTGCTAATTGTTTTCAATACAATTAATCTTAATGCATTGATCGTGATGTAATTTTTTATAAAAAAGTGAATAAATCATTGTCCACTTAAATAAATGCATGCAATCTTATGCCCTTAAAAAGAATTTTCTGCTCTTCATTTAGTACAAAATCCTGAGCTTTACCTATGTAAACTGTTATTCAATTTCGAGTAAAGGAATAATATATATATTTTTCTTATTCTCTTGGTTGCAATGTTTAGTATAAACGTTTAGATACACCTCCAAAAAGAACGCAGTCGTGTGATTTCGCAGAAAATGTTCCCTTGTCGCGTGCTCAGCGGCTAAATTCTTTTGAAGATGGTATTGATAGAATAATTGAATTTTTCACTCCGAAAAAACGAATTGGTTCAGAATTTCCGCGAACTGTTAAACCTTCACCTGGGTATGAAATTTAAAGCAATCTGTTGTTCAATTACTGAGCCGTCTTTATACAGTGATGTATTTATAGGATTTTCTTTTCACGGAAATATACTTATAGTTTTCGGTTACGTCAAGACCTGCCATCAAGCAGCTTTGTTTTTTAATAATTGCGGAAGTGTGGATTATGGTTTTTAGGACCATCATTTTATTGACTCTAGTCATACTTAGTCCCGCTGAATTTGACCACTGTTTCATTCAATACCGGTCCCATTACATTTTCTGGTTTCATGTCCCTAATGAACACATGGCATATAGTTTGTGTTTGTGCAAAAATTAATGAAATCCGTAATACCATTTTTTTCATTTATGGCCCCAGTTCCACTGCAATATTTAATTCCAGGTTCCAATCCCCTAACGGGGATTACTAAATCCAATCGGATTGAATGATCTCACTGACCCCTAGTGCAGAAACATCTCTGGCATGAAAGATTATCTAATAAGCCAATGAATTTTATTTATATGTGTAAGCTGCTTTTGTAGTCGTTTTTAGAAATAGCAATTTGTTATGCGGATATATATGCATGCTTATATATTTACTAATGTATCTCTATGAAATATAAAAACACAACATATTTTGTAACCGTTATAATATAGTTTATCCAAATATTTTAGAGTTGTTGTGACGACATCCTCTATTAGTGCTGTTACTTTGTTAACTACTTTGCAGTATGAGGGGTCAGTTAATCTTCATTTGGAAACCAGAATAAAAGGTTGGACTGTATATTTCAAAAATTCACCACTCACTATCAAGAAAATTGTGAAATTCCGTCTAGAAGTTGTAAATATTCAAAATTCTGCCTCTATAGGAATATTAGCCAAACGAATTAAAGGTGATGGCTGGGAGTATAAACGACTTACTCAAACCATTTTAGAAAATTCTATTTTGCAAAGTTAATTTTAATTGCGTTGTTAATGTTGTAAATATATATTTTTGTTGTTTTTGTATAAAAATTATCATGGAAAGAAATTTCTGTTTTATTGACAATAATGACCTGCGTTTATACAAGCAATTGTATTAATATTCAATATTTTTAAGTTTTACTAACTATATAAAAGCGCACACTTCTTTTATTTTTGTAGTATTTTCGGTATCAAATTTTCTTTCACAGATTATTTTTCATGTGTGTATAGCAACATATATCCCTTCAAATTAGATCAAATGTTTTGATTAGTGCACTTTTGTGTTTGTCACAAAGTATTTTTGCCTTGGCAACATTAATAAAAGTACTAAAAGTTGTTGAAATAAATTATCCAAGTCGAATAATTTAGTTTTTATCGAACCCCCTATAAATTTCTGTTACGCTCCTGATATATATATATATATATATATATATATATATATATATATATATATGTATATAGATGTGTTTG
>CABFPE010000253.1:124584-152804 GCA_900660155.1 Hofstenia miamia
CCCCTCTCGACCAATCAGAAAAAAGTGAGAAGGGCTGTACTCCACCTCTCGACCAATCAGAAAAAAGTGTAGCGGGCTGGACTTCACCTCTCGACCAATCAGAAAAAAGTGTAACGGGAAGGACTCGGATCTGTACTACTCAGGCTAACCACAGTAATATTATTGAGGTGAAACCATTTCATTGATTCCATAGCAGTCTGCTAAAATTAATAGTAGTGAATGCTATTGTAAAAACATAGAGTTCATACACACTGATATGGTTAGATAGTAGAGGCGCATAATAAAAATTTTGTATTAATCATTTACAAAATGTTAACAAAAAAATTTGAGAGCTAGAAATTTTGTAAGACAAGAACAAGTAATAATATAGCTCCCAACAAAACGAAAATCAATGTGTAATTTATTGTTTCAGGAAGCTATAAAAATAGTAAATTTAGAGTGCATGTGATTAAACAAAATATTAAACATAGCAAAAATCAATATGTATAATTTAGTCTAAAATGGAAATTTAAAAAATGTGCTCCATTAAGCGTGAAATATTATAATATACTTAGATGATGAAAACAATTTTAATACATGTTTGGTAAATATCATCCAAATGACACAGCAAAGTGAATATCAATGTGTTTAATTTAGTGTTTTGGCAAGTTGCTAGTTATAAAAATAGAAAATTTAAAATGCACACAATTAAACAAAATATTAAACTTAGCAAAAATCAACATGTGTAATTTAGTTTAAAGGGTAAAATTTAAGAAACATATTCTATTAAATGTGAAATATTATAATATGTATAGGCTATAATCAAACAAAAGTATCAACATACCTCATTGTGTTTTGTGAAATAAGAAAATGAGCAACTAATTTATTATACATAAACATGCTATTCACAAATTACATCATTATTATTAAATTGTAATGCAAGGCGTTGTGATTAATTTCCAATTGACATAGTAGCAATGCCATTAGATTTTTATGCTTTTTCCCCATTTGCTCAAATATCAAGTGTAATGTACAATAGCCCTGTGCCAGTGAATCTCACCAGATAACCTTGCTCAGTACAAAATTTCATGGTTATTTTATCAATATACAATTTTGAAACTGGTTTATACATAAGATTTTGTTTTTCATGGTGAATGACGGGGATGGTATTAATTTTTTTTGTGTGTTAGCAATAGCAGGCATTTATCCAACATGCATGCAAGAGGGTACTACTGACACGTTGAGGTTCTAAAATGTCTGTGTGTATCATTACAATATGATTTCCACCAAAAATATCACAGTCATAATTGGCAGTTGTTACTGTTTTTCAATATATCTTTCTGTAAAAGCCTAATAGATTTCAAGCTTGGGCTAAATCTATTTCATATTCTGAATCATTCTTCACCATTAATAAATTACCAACCATGCTAAATTTTAATGGAAGGCCAGGGGGTCTAGTGTGGAATTTTTACATATTCATAGAGTTCTTGAAAGCTATGCATATGCCCTGAATATATTTCCAATCAGGTTATGTTGCCATCTTATCATTAAAGTCCACATTTGTTGTTTACAATTAAGAAAATTTGATGGGTATCCAAAATCAAATAGCACAACCTCATAAGCATTATGTATTGGTTCGTCCAAATGCATTGTAAATTCATGCAATCCCTTGTGGTGACATACCCCAGACTTCCAACATTTTTCAGATAATAATGTTACAATAACAAATACATATACCACAAGTCTATGAGTTTGTTACCAGCCGAGTGAACTTGCAATGTAATGTGTGTGTGTGTGTGTGTGTGTGTGTGTGTATTATATTATTTTCAAAATACTTTATAAATAGTACATGAGGATTTTTTTCAAATAGAAGTTTTAGATAATATTATTAAAACATTACCACACAAAAGTCATTAATAAATGTTAATTTGGTAAAGACAAGCACCTCTGGTATTTGATTAAAAAATAAAAATCACAAAATATACAATAAGCACCACAAAGTGGAGATTTTCCCTGTATTCTTGTTTTTCTATCACCCTCATAAATGCAAAATCCTGGTTAGGCAGTTTGACAATAGTGTTCAGTGTTTGGATAATATTTTAACACTAGAACCCCAAACCAGTTATTTGTGACTGTTTTTGATGCAATTGTTAAACAACTACTTCCCTACATGTAAAATTTTTTACAAGTTTACACCTATATTCCCTAATTCTACTGTAAAGTACGAATTGATGACATTTTCAGAAAACAGACAAACTTAGATATTAAAAATCATTAATATCCCTTAAACTCTGAAAACCAGTCATTTGTGACCCAGACTAAACATTTCATGCATGCGTTTGTGTAGTTATATTTATGCAGTAATATACTTTATATTGAGCATGTATTTAACAGTTTTGATCGTTTTAGTTAAAAATTAATGGCAAGAGAAGCAGCAAAGCAGGCTCTTAATCAAAATATGTGGGTTATTGCATCAGATAGCAGTAGCAGTGTTTATGAAATATGAACCTGAATGCCTGTATAAATCTCACTATAATAAATGCTACACAGATACCAGTCATTTATGACCAGATTAGGAATTAAAGGGTGTATTAAATGTTCAAAGTGCTAGTGTTAAGGGACATCCAAGAGAGTCTTTGAAAATTAAGTTGCCATTGTCATCTTGTATAATCAACATTCAATGAGTAACAGGGTGATTATGGGGGCTTACATTTGTGATTAGAAATGAGCCTTTAATGAAACTCAGTTGAATATCATCTGAAGAATGTACACCAAAAATCAAAAGCAGAGTAAAGGTGTTTTCCCACTATTGACTTTTATCAGTAGATTTTAATAAAAAATGCAATTATTTTCAGACAGTAAGAAAAATAACAACATCTGTTTATGGATTGGTTTGTCTTGGAATGTAAACAATGTTTTCATATTTTGAAGTTGAAATATTTCAATGACAATAATTTATGTTTTGGAAGTCTGTTCCCTACTTGAGAAGTAAGCAATTAGTTTCAAGTAGCTATTTGACTAGTTTTAGTACCATTCAGACTATCAACTTTTATCAGCTGATAAATTATCAGATGACAGTAATCTAGCTGTTTTGCCAAAAAATCGGATAGAGTGTTCAAACTATCAACTTTTATCAGCCAATAAAAAAGCAGATAGAGTGTTCACACTATCAACTTTTATCACTGATTTCTTGACAGATGATAAAAGTTGATAGTGGGAACACACCTTAAGGGAATTTGTACAGAAATACATCTAATCTTGTCAGCATCCATTAGATATTTAAATAAGTGTAGAGTTTGCCACATCTAATTTTGACATAGAGCCAAAACAATAAAGATAGCACACAACCCAAAATTGGTAAATTACACCAAAATCTGTAGAATATTGGATATCCATTGCCAATTGCAAATTCTCTTTTAACAAAGCCATAGCTATCGTGGTAAATTGTGTGTATGCTAAACAGTTTTGACCATTTAACAAGTGAGTGTAGCCTTGAATAATCAATTCCAATCAATCCGCCATTGAGGTTCATTTGCAAAACTTTTTCAACACTGACATTGTGTATACTATGTTTCTATAATAGATAGTTTGTTACATGTGCAAACTTTATATGTGGGTCTTTGATAGTGTGAATATGATCTTCCAATACTCAAATTGTGTCAAGTTTCAATATCTATCTATGATACAATGATTTGCAAAACACATTTCTTATCCCTTTATAACTTTTCACTGTTTATCAATATAGACTTTGGAATTGGTTTCCCCCAAAATGATAACTTTCATCAATTCAGTGAGTGTGTTTTTAAAATCCAGTGTTAAACATATATTCACACTGCTCAATTCAGGATACAAAACCTCATTGTTGGCCATAATCACGTATTTGTTATATTGTGTGTAGGGTATTCTGCCAGCATCATTATTAATTCCCAGAGCCTTTATTGATTGATAATAAGCTTGTGCATAGTTGTCATCTCCAACTAACATAGGGGTGTATGCAATATTTGATCCTCTGTGGGTTATAGTAAATTGACAGAGCCCTCTAAATTTATATTAAAACAAATTTTCAAACTGGTGTAAACTGGTGATTTGGAACAATTGCCAAGGCAATTCTTCTAACAGATTCATTGGAAAAAACATTTTCTCTAGTGAGTTTGTTCTGTCCAGATGGAGTTATAAATGTATGTGTAAGAATTCTTGTAAAGTGGTATGTAGCAGGAGTGGTCAATAGCGTTTTTTCAATTGCCAAATGCACACTTTCTGTGATTCTGAGCTTTCTTAAAGTTAGGAAGGCACCTGTAATTTGCATTTTGTAACATATATCTCCATTGGAAATTAAGGAAAATCATCTTGCAATCTTAAAAGCTTTAGCTGAATATCAACACTGGGTATTAGTAATTTTTCACATTGGAAAAAATCAATTGTGAGAGGGCCATAGAAGCTTGCCAGCAGGCTTTCCCTGGTTAGCATTCTGCATCTAAACTGACCATCTTTTTCATCACAATTTTTGATCAGTTTATCACGGTGTTTTTCATAATAATACTCACCTGACATTAATATTGAAGTCTTTTTGGCTCCACTTTTTGATAGTTTATTGGTAATAATCATCCTAAACTAGGTTCCCACCATCACTTTTGTGTACAATTTTCACCAATAAACCAAGATGTATACACTGCAAATCAATATACTCATTTTGCTCCAACCTGAAATTAAATTCAATGAGTGGTCCATTAATACCAGAAGTTGGGAAATATTCCTGTGTACTACCCCCATTAAAGTTTACCAATACCTTATCACATTCACAAATATCCAAGCAAGAATGAGTGAATGTAGTCATGACAGGGATTAAACTAATATCATAATAATAAATATGATAACAAACAAGCAAGAACTTTATCCCTCTATTGTATGATGCTAGTCTTTCAACAACTGCCAAATCCATGGTCCATATTTCATCAATGCCAAAAGCAATAACACTCTGATGTGGGAATTTTCTCACAGCTGACTTCTGTATAGTGTACATATCACTTGTAGCAAGGAAATTTTGAACATTTTCCAGAGTTATTTTGGGGAATTTCAATTTAGCTTTACAGAATAACTCATAAGCACCTCTGAAACTAGCAGATGACTTTAATGATGTGTGCAACTGATGCAAGTGTTTATCCATTACAATTAATTCCAAACCATAAGTTCCTTTCTATTTATAGCCTTATAAACATGATTATTTTTAACCAGGTGAGCAGGATCATGCCAATGTCTTTTAAAATTGCATGCACACGTTGGTTCAGTCTTTTTTTGGTGTTTGTAAAGCATTTTTGAATTCAGTAAATGATAATGAACCAGCACTTTTATAAATTGTATCAGATGTGTTATCTTGTTGACATTGGGTGTTGGGTGGGTGTTTGAACAGCATTGTATTTTACCCATATATCCTTGAATAAAGGGGGCTTGCTGTGTAGAATGATGATTACTCACTTGATTGTATTTTAGCTGCATACTGTCACCATCAATACATTGTTCTTGACAGCAATCTGTTAATCTATTGTAATTTTCCACAGAAAAAAGCACCATTTCAACTGCGTACATTGTATATAATGATTTGAGATTTTAATGCATTTTGATATTATATATAGTTCATCATAATGCATAAAAGACAATTAAAAAATCCTAGTTCATTTGACGTTCCTAAAATTTCAATGTTTTTTATTTTGAATGTTTTAATGGTGTGGCCTCTGTGTACTGATGGTATTTTAGAAATTTTAGAAAAAATCTCTTGCTAAATGTTAAAAATTATCCCTCACACTAAATTTAAAGTTTGATCTTCTCCTAAGAGTGTATGTTAGACTTTTTCAAGCATTCCATTAGGAATTTGTAAATGACGTGTTCTTGAATCAGTTCCATTTGTCTATCTTCAAGGGGTTTGTTGAAAGACATAATTCCTTTGGTATGTCCTGAGTGAAATTTATAAACAAATAGCCATATGGTTTGCTAACAGCCTTTTATATGCAGCCAATAATTTGCGCATAATTCCCATCTGAGTTCCTAAAATTCTAATCTGCACTCTATCACACATGGAATTAAACAAAAATATTCCAGACATGAGTAACGTCCCTTTGAAAAAAACTGAATGGGTAATCAACACAATACCACAATTTAAATGTCTTCCAGGAATAACAAGGTTAGCAAATGTCTCTGATTGTAGCACAGTTTCACCCATATCATCAAATATTATTAACAAGTTTTGAACTCTGTTTTCACTTTCCAAAAATTCCTTGAAAAACTCTACATGCTTCATTTTCATTTTAAATTTGTTATAAATATTACTTTGGAAATGATGATAAAAATAATTGCCATGGAATATCTATTAAAATAATCTTTATCAATTAATTCCTGAGGAAGCTAATTTTTCCACAATTTGATGGACCACTGAAAATTAAAATTGTCTGGTCATTTCACGAAGAAACAACATTAAACATTGACATGCCTTCTTTATAATGAGAATGAGTAGACGTTTATATGAACTTATATATTTTCAATTTGAAAAAGCAAGCACATAGTTTCAATAAATTTGTGTTTCTTTCTAATTTTATATATTGCATGTATTACATTTTTTATTTCACACTCTACCATTGTTAAGTATTTTTGCTTTCTCAAGTGTTTTATTATCCCCATTAGTAAAAGGAATTATTAATCATTTGTGCATTAGTGTTCTAACTAGCCACTTGATTATTTCATACCCATGGATGTGTTTTTGACAATTACTGCATTAAGGAGCTATTAATTTAAAGCATGGAATCAAAGAGATGCTTCCTCATTAATAATAATCTTTTCACACAGTGTTTTAGAATGAGGAATTACAATGATATTTGACATCAAGTGATACTTTCCACAGTGTGAAGGACAGTACAAAATTGTTGACTAATGTACTAAAAGATTGAAGGCAATGCGTTTTTGATTTCAAATGCATTTACACATAAAAAATGAGGTATGTTGACACTTTTCTTTTGATAACCTATGCATATTATAATATTTCATGTTTAGTCGACTATGTTTTTAAATTTTACCATTTAAACTAAATTATAAATTTTCATTTTTGATATGTTGAATATTTTGTTTAATTGTATGCAGTTTAAATTTTCAATTTTTATAACTAGCAACTTACTGAAACTATACATTATAAACATTAATTTTCACTTTGTTGTGTCATTTGGATGATATTTAGTGGATATGCAATAAAAATTTCCAAGTCATAGTAAAGTTTGTCATGGTTAAGCGATTTTATAGATGTTGTTTTCACTATGTAAAATATTATTTTGTGATTTACTTTAAATTCTGTCTTTTAAATACCATGCGCTTGTATTTTTGCATGTGAATAATAGACTATTTACAAACATTTGTATGTTTAGAATGGCAAATGCATCATGGAGTTTAGAAATTTAACAATTGGAAATCATATCTATTGATGGAAAAAATCAACATCAACTATGAATAATGAACATGTCATCATATTCATGCATTGAAGTTACAAGAAAACCCATGTAATGTATTCACCCATGCAAGACTCATAAACCAAATAAACTGAAAATATGTGTAAAGTCGACAAAGGCAGTGGAAAGCAGAAAACTATGTAAATGTATACAGCCATACAAAAGTCATAAGCCAAATAAGCCTGAAAAATGTGCAAAGTTGGTAAAAAAATGTATTAGTCTACAAACATGTACACCCCACAAAAATCAATATAACCAAAAAAGAAATGCAAAGAAAAGATCATTGTGTATAACTAATGTAATAATAGTGTATTAATGAAAGCAGCATGTATATTTTACTAATAGCATCACATGGAAAGCAAAATTGTTTTTATCATGTAAGTCTATATATCATATGCCTGAAATGTTTAAGTATGAGGAATATTTATTCTGTTTTGTATTTGTGAAAAACAAATTAAATGTATGGACCTTTTACAATGAAATAGTAGTGTATTTGAAAAACAAACAAGTAGTCTTTTGCATGTTATGTTTAGATTTTCTGAAAAAACAAATTAAATGACAGTGATTAATCATTAGCAAAATAGGGAATTTTTTATGGAAAAGAAAATTATTAGTCAGCAATGTATCATCACAAAGGCAATGTAAACCCCAATTAGTCAGCTAATGTATGCAAACATCAGTAAGCATGCAAACAAGAATGACAACATAAAATAAGTGAATTATTTTAAAACATGTAAACTAAAATGGCCCCCTCAGGTAAATAACTAAGTCACTATAGCAAGAATATGAATCATTGTAAAATTGGCCCTTGCAAACATTAATGAGAAAGTAATTACACTGCTGCTAGATGGTGTTGGAAACACTGAGTAGTAGTTAACAATGGACAGACCCTGCTACATTGGAACACCTATGACTATTTGCCATGTGGTAATGAAGTGATTCTATTGGACACCATCTAGCACCAAAATATTTTTGACAAAAATAAATGAACAAATTAATTTTTTGACGAAATTTTTATTTTTGTTTTCTAGGATTAGGGCAAAGTGATATAATTGAGGACAAGAAACGTTTTTGACAGAGTTAAATTAATTTTTTTGACGAGGTTTTTATTTTTTAGGCAAACTGACATATGTGCTTCTGGTAACATAGTTATGACATGGTCATTGTAAAAATGTTTTTAATCATGCAACATTCTGTATTAAGAAAAATAATTCATAGATGTTAAAGCCAACACTTGGGTATAACATTTTATATTTTGTATAGATGTATATTTCAACATGGATTTATATTAATCAAAGATATAGTATGCAAGAGGTAAAAACAGCTATTTCTTTAGCAATTGTGTATAAATTGTAAAAACATACATTATGCAATGACTCCATGTGATGAAGTTCTTAAGACATGTCTGTTGTAACAATGCTTAATCATGCAACAAGGAAAATAATTGATCAATGCAAAACTTGTTTTCTGGTAATATCCAAATACAAATTCGAGAAATATTTTGCTAAACTTAAACACTATAGTTGAATGAAATAGATGTAAATTTTCAAAACAAGATAGAAATATCCGCCAAACCTAATAACAAGCATATGAAATATACCATTGATAAATCAATAAAAAATTGAAATATCTGATATACATGACAAAAGCAAGTTCATTTTCACCAATATCCAAAATACAAAATGGAATAAATATTCGCTGTGCTTAAGCATTACACACATGAAACAAAACATATTGCATATGAGCTGTTTTTTGTACAGACTGAGTTGTTGTGTAGAGCTTCACTGCATCCAGCAAATTTTCACAGAGGTATCACCATTTAATTTTGTAGTTGACATGGAAAATCACAACGCCCAAACTTGTTATCCAGATTATTCAGTACATTGTAAGCTGATGTATCCATGATAGTAATGCATTAATTCACCCATCCAAAATTACTTGTGCTTCCATGTTAAATTAGTCTTTTTAAATTTGTAAATGTTTTTAAATTAGTAAACAAAGTTAGTTAATAGTGTATTATTGACATACAAAAAATACAGGCGCATGGTATTTGATCTTTTAACATTTAAAATGAAAAATCCACTTGAATTTCCTGCTCCAAAAACCATTAGCTCTTTCAATCTTTTGCGTGTCAAGATTCTATAAACAAATCTTTTAAATTGAAAACGTCTTTAATGAAAAACAGAAACCATTTATCACTACAATGTGTAAACAAGAACAAAGAACAAAGAAATTTTGTAAACATCACCACTATTTTAAAAATTAATACTGTTTTACAAATTATTTATTGTAAATTTTTTGGTCAATTTATTTTTTCAAATTAATTATTTTGTTAATTTATTTTTCTTACAATTCATTTCTTTGCTAAGAGATTTGAATATAGTGTTTGACTAAAATCAAATAACTGTTAAAAAGTATCAGGGGCTTTAATAATTGAAAGACAATGAATTTATGCTGTATATTCACCTATAATATCAATATGTGTTCTCTCCCAACATCAAATTAGTTGTTACCCATTGTGAAAGAGTTGGTGTTTTTAATGATATGAAAGAAGAAATACTCTTTCAATATATTTTTCTTCAAATCTCACTGTTTTTGTAACTAATACAAATCAAAGACATTTTATAAATTAAGATTGATAATGAGTGCAATTTTTTTTGAACCTGAAAATAATAAGCAATAGATAACTACTGTACATGTATTCATATACTTTACATATACTTTCATGCCCCTGGTTTCAAGTGCACCAGCTGCTGGAAAACACATTTTCTTTGCGCATGTTTCATTTGCACAAAATGTGCACACCTTATTTACCGAAGTCATTCTCAAAAATTGTCAATTTAATTGTCTGTTCAATGATACATTTTGGATATTTCTTTGCGCAATTGGAATGTTTTTTTGCCTTAGTTGGATCTCCTCTTGTCTTATTTGGATCTCCTAATCCCCATGAGGATCTTTTTGTGCTTTATTGGGATCTCCTAAACACTACATGGATCTCTTTGTGCTCTATTGGGATATTTTTTTGGCACGTACTGTAGTGTTGCCATGAGTTCTAATTCTTGGTAGAAACAAAAATTAATGGAGAGAAGAATAAACTGATCTTGACTTTGAGTATATTTTAAAAGTCAGTATGAAATAATTCTTTTAATAAAGTTTTTCCCCTACAAACTTGCGATAATTAACAATTTGGCACACAATAAATTTTGATCTAGAGTCATCAACTGTTAAATAACCCTTATCAAATACAGTTCTGATCACTTCATCTATATGACTTCAAGGTGTCAATTGATCTCTACAGAGTTATTCCACTTGAAGAGGCGATAATTCACAATCCCTTTATGTGAGAAGAAAAAAGTCAAAATCAAGTCTTTTACTGGCACATCGCAGTTTCGAGAAAAGAAAATAATTTTTCCAGTTGCTTATCGCAGAAGCCGTATGAATTATTACATAATTTAGATCACGTTCTTTAATTGAAGCATATGGTTGCTCTATAGTTTGAAGGGTGGTACGCTAAATCGCCAATCTATCTCGCTAAAAGCCAATTACTGGCAACAAAGGGACATGAATTTTCTTCATAGTAATAGCCTTATACAGAGTTTGTTTGATATTGTTCCAATGGGACAAATGCTTACATTCATTAAGGCAATCATCCATGTGTTAGAAACAATATAGTGGTTATAAATAAATTCAAAATATCTTAAAAATATTATTATTTCATATATATATATATATATATNACATATAATAGTTAATAATTATTTGAATTCCGGATTGAAAAATGTAGTGGCTTGAAATGTTGTGTTTAACGATGCAAAATTATAGTGCGATAATTTAATTAGAATAACTATATGAATGTTTTGTTTTATTCTTAGATTGATAAAGATAATCTAAAAGGACTTACAGCATGCATTAAGGGTAAATTTAACACATATTGTGGCTATTTGACAAATAATTATTAGTCCTCTCGCCAACAGTTATTGGCTTTTAGCGAGATAGATTGGCGATTTAGTGTACCATCCTAGTCTGAGAATCTTGAATAGAATCTTTTTGTAAGAATGGTCCCAATTCATTGAGAATAGTATTGCGTATATCAGTTGACGTCATACTTGTGCATCTTTTACTTGAAGGTGGTTTTGGTACAACAGATGGAGAATCATCTCTGAATACAAATGGGGGTACCGTAAATACAGAAAATCCTCCTTGCACTTTCTAAGAATGTGACATAATCACAAAATAGCAAGAAAACTTTAAATATTTGAGAGTTTTTGACGTTTTCAAGTTTCATGTTTAAGTAGTACCATTATTGTTTAAAAATAAATCTAGAAAATAATATTTAAAAGAATATTTAAAAAAATGCTGAATAAACGAACAATTACAAAGTCTGTGAGTGTCTCACCCTTAACTTTATATTTGTGGGCCAGTGCAGTTTACAAACTCCAATATTTGGAGATACAACTTCATAGTTAGGCAATCTTTTCCATTTGGCTGCTACATCAGGATTATGGGGAAATAATACCATCGATACTTTATGTGGATTCGAGTCACATCCACTAGTACAATAACCAACAAAGAATTTTCGAGCCATATTGAATGTCGTAATATAAGTCCAATGGCGCTTTAATATTTGAATTAATTTCCGTGGGAGAATATAAAGATTTGAAATTATATTCTGCTCAACTTCCAAATCTTTATGTTATATATTTTTATACATTTCAAGTGCCATTAATGTCATAATAGAAACAAATTCCAGTTTACATATAATAGTTAATAATTATTTGAATTCCGGATTGAAAAATGTAGTGGCTTGAAATGTTGTGTTTAACGATGCAAAATTATAGTGCGATAATTTAATTAGAATAACTATATGAATGTTTTGTTTTATTCTTAGATTGATAAAGATAATCTAAAAGGACTTACAGCATGCATTAAGGGTAAATTTAACACATATTGTGGCTATTTGACAAATAATTATTAGTCCTCTCGCCAACAGTTATTGGCTTTTAGCGAGATAGATTGGCGATTTAGTGTACCATCCTAGTCTGAGAATCTTGAATAGAATCTTTTTGTAAGAATGGTCCCAATTCATTGAGAATAGTATTGCGTATATCAGTTGACGTCATACTTGTGCATCTTTTACTTGAAGGTGGTTTTGGTACAACAGATGGAGAATCATCTCTGAATACAAATGGGGGTACCGTAAATACAGAAAATCCTCCTTGCACTTTCTAAGAATGTGACATAATCACAAAATAGCAAGAAAACTTTAAATATTTGAGAGTTTTTGACGTTTTCAAGTTTCATGTTTAAGTAGTACCATTATTGTTTAAAAATAAATCTAGAAAATAATATTTAAAAGAATATTTAAAAAAATGCTGAATAAACGAACAATTACAAAGTCTGTGAGTGTCTCACCCTTAACTTTATATTTGTGGGCCAGTGCAGTTTACAAACTCCAATATTTGGAGATACAACTTCATAGTTAGGCAATCTTTTCCATTTGGCTGCTACATCAGGATTATGGGGAAATAATACCATCGATACTTTATGTGGATTCGAGTCACATCCACTAGTACAATAACCAACAAAGAATTTTCGAGCCATATTGAATGTCGTAATATAAGTCCAATGGCGCTTTAATATTTGAATTAATTTCCGTGGGAGAATATAAAGATTTGAAATTATATTCTGCTCAACTTCCAAATCTTTATGTTATATATTTTTATACATTTCAAGTGCCATTAATGTCATAATAGAAACAAATTCTAAATGTAATATATGTAATGAAGTAATTACTAAAATTATTAAAAATTTTTTTCGGTAGTTTTATGTAAAACTTTTTATTTATCTAAGCGATGTACTGGAATTTCACAAATTTTCCATAATGTAGTTTGTAAATATAATAAGTATTTAATTTCATGCTAAATATAGTTTTTATACAATTCGATACATTAAATTATGTTCAATATAAACCAGTCTCCAATAATTATTTAATCTTAAGCGTTGTGGCGGCCTGGTATAGAGGTCGCTTTGCTATAACAAATCAATTCGGTTTTTGCAAAGCTCACTCCACCTCTGATGATTACTTTACGCTATTGAAAATTGGAGATCTTATCTCGATAATAACAATTTCTTATTGTTTTTAAGGTTCTTTAATAATTTTAGTAAAACATTAGACTAAAATATATGTGTCGCTCAACTTGAGCATCGTCAATTTACAAAATTTATTATGTAATTAAACGTTGATTAGAAGTAATTTGTTCTGATATATGTAATCATCTTTGGTGTTAAGACTTGGTTACATTGATCTTATGTATATACTTTCGATTACTTTTAAATTTTTGGAGATGGTTGATCCTAACATTTTGATGTCATAATTTATAGTCCACATTTTCTTAGGTGTTCTGATATGTTGACTTAGTTTCGTGTTCTTTTATTCTTCTGCTTAGTTGTCTGCTACTATATCCAATATATAGTCCTCATCACGGATGCAATTGATTTTATAGATAACATTGGACTTATCGAACATCTTTGTCATTGCTTTTAATTCTAGGTTTTTACTAAGACTTCGCGTTGTATAAACATAAATCTTACATTTTCTTTTATATAATTTATTTCATTAATCATATCTGTTGTGTGCTTACCTCTATATTCAATTTTAAAAGTGTGTCCAAAATTATTTGAATATTTTCCTGGTTTGTTCAATATTTCATCCATTGTTTCTTTAATAAATAAGATGAGCGAAATATATCTTTTAGTCGAATGTTTTAGCTAAAATAACAATTTCGTCATTATTGTTTCTATCGATTAGTTCAAAGTATTTGTTTCTATTGATCTTTATGTTTAGAACACATTGGTTTCGATTCTAATAGTATAAGTTTAATAAGTAGCAATTAGAGTAAGCGTGGAATATTTTATGTGCTGAGGCATCAAGCATAACATTTCGCAATCCTGTGTTTATAACTGCAACATATTCTGTAAATTTAAGTGTCACTTGTCAATTGTTTCACACCCAGTAATATTATAGTAATCTATTGCTATGTCTATAGAAGGGCATTTTAGAAAAAACTTGTTCAATGTCCACCCTGCTCTGTCTTACCCAACTACCACCACATGGGTAGAATCGACCCATTTCTATTTGGTTTCTTTAAAGGCTATCAATGAAAACTTTTTCACAAAATAGAAAACTTAATATGCGAATTTAAATTAAAGTAGGTGGTGTATTGATATAAATGCAACGTAATTAAATTCTAAAAATATACATGCTGTTTTCAAATGCAGTCTGACTACTATAGTCTATGGGTTGATTTTATTAATTTTATGTGACGTATTTGATATTTATATGGTCGATAGAAATAAAACGCCAGTCTCATCATAGCTAATCAAATGACTACGTGAAATTTGTAGAAAAAATATAGATTAAATACGCAAGTAATACATTGAATTCACTTATTTGTGATATTAATTAGTAAATGGAAAAATTCAATTAATTTTAGTCCGAGTTAGCTATTTCTGATCACTATGTATTACGTTAAAATTTTTTCTAAATTAGTAATTAACAGGCTACAATCAGGAAATGGAAGGGGTATCCTAAATTGGCAACCATAAACGGTCCGATTCTTGTGACCCCCTTACCGCGACTGGTCCGGTACCCAAACTACCCTCATGTGGGTACCTGCTTTAACCCGTGCTCTCTTTATAATGTAGCAGTTTCGACCGCTTTACCTGGCTTCACCTTATTTATAGGTTCAATTCTCTTTTAACTGGTTGAGATCGGCATTGCTGTTTTGTTCCGTTTTTTGCATTACATAATGAATTTGTACAGTTGAAAGAACGAGTAATGAACACATACGTGTTTAACTGGTTAGATTAACCCTAAATATCTCATTACTCATTTACAGGCACCTCACCCAATGCTTTTAATTCTGCAAATTTCAATTACTTGGTTTGTTTGAAATTGGCAATTCTATGATAGATTTTAGTATTAAAGGCACGAAGTGATTATAATTTTAAGCCTAGTTAATAAGCAGAGTTTAATGCCCGTTGTGATTCGGAAATCAAAATAATCCCTTCAAGGTAAAAACTCGCAACTCGTAGTTAATTCAACTTGACGTTTACTTTGAAAATATAATCTAATAATGAATTATGGGATCTTATTGGTTTGTTGGAAGTGGCCTTGTTTACTAAAGGTTCTGTTCTAAACCATTACTATTACGATTCATATACAAGACTTACAGTAAAATTGAAAAGAGTTACAATTAAATATGGTCTTATTGTTTAGATACTTAGATCCTTAGAGCTCTTATTTACAGAATTTATACCACTGAATCGGCATTCAATGTTGAATTGCAATATTAAGTTATGCACTTATATTTATTAATAAAGACGACTTGACCCACGTTAGTGAATTGCATATGTGATCTACTAACTTTTCGCACAACCGTACAGTGCAGATAAGTAAACTTTTCTGTAAATTACAGTGCATTTATAATCATAGTTTAGTAAATTATGGTAATTGTCTGTGCTTTTGCAGCTTGAGATTTGAGAAACTCCCAGACTAAATTTGCTGATCGGTGTGACTAGAGACACCTCTCAAAGGGACCGGTTGTGACCGACTAAGTGAAATTTAGGGTGACCAGATCCGGTCCGGTGTTCAGTACCGATAGAGTTCTTCACATTAAAAAAATAGGCTGTATCATACGAACAAATAGTCTTCATCCTGTAAGGGTGGGGTAAAAAAATTGGTATCTTTTGATATTTAAATTTGTTTGGTTACTGTCTGATTCGATTTCAGTAAGACTCAATAAACTGCTTGACTTGGGCCGGAAACTTTGGCCCATTTACATTTCTGTGTGAGATACAAAAGGTGCATACTTCTCTTAGGTTTTGGGAAAAACATTGGTTTTCATATTTTCAAACAACTCTAAAATAATTCGTGCTTAGTCAGTATGAAATCCAAACGGATTTGTTTTCTAAACTTTGGTTAGAAAACCATCAAAATGCACAATACTCACTAATAAAAGAACCGAAGTACAATTTTATGAATTTTTGTATTGTAATTGTTGTTTAATAGTGCTATAATATAATGGTTGATATTCATTTTGCCCTCTTTTTGAATAGTAAGGATCAAGGCGAAACAAATAACAGGTCATGATATGATCACCTTTTGGAGATCAATTAATTGAATCTGATTGGCTTATGAATATCTAATTAAAATTTTCATTTTGAATTAAACTGTCATAGACTGTTGGCCACGCCATAGCAATATGGTATGCCTAAATGGGCCCCGGAGGATTTTGAATGTTAAATAAGTGCTCATAAACCAATCAGCTTCAATGAATTGACCTCCGAGATATGATCGTGCTATAGCCTGTTGAATATTTATCGCGCTTGGTAAGTATCAAACTAATTATGAAATATAAATCTCAATGTGGTTCAATTGAAAATTGTTGGGACAAACGATGCTCATTCATCATTAGAAAACGCAATTACTAAACAGCAGCACATTTATATTCTGCAATGATAAAAACGTTTAGAAATGAAAAAATGTGTTAACCCTTATCAAGGACGTCTGAAACAGCACACGTTATCGGATTTTTGTCAACGTATGACTCAATAGAACATTTCAAAAACACTTATTTATGACGAATATATTCTTGTAAATAATAGAAATGTATGTTATAATACATAAACTATTTCTAACGTTATATAATTATAGAAATCAAAATTTATGGGGCCTCTATTAAAAATCATATTTATTATTTGTAGGTGTAATATACAGATAAAAATACAATCACTCAAAACAAAATTCTCTGGTATTCAAGAACGTAAGACTATATAGGCAGACTCTGTATTGTGTTGATTTACAAGCAGCATGGAGAAGCTGGGATTCATACTGAGAGCACAGTCAACAACATCGAACACTTATATGGAAATGATGAAAACTTGATGATATTGGTGACACTTTTTGATTTTTGGTTGTTGAAGACTATCTTCAATATGGTTCTCATCAAGCAACAAATGGTTTTGTTCAATTTATAATAATATGTCAATTATTACATGTCACACGGACAAAAATTTCAACAGATTTTCATCAACTGATTGTACAGTACTGTGCATTAAAATTGCAACACCAATAAAATTTTTCAAATTTGTCAGGTTTTCAGTTTCTCGTTGATTGTACATATCTGATGATATTTCTATTCATATAAGAAACACATTAGAATGTGAGAGAGTACCTCTAATATTTAGAACGAAGAATATATTTGACTAAAGAAGCGGAAAATCCATATACGATTAATTTCAAATACCCCAAAATAGCGAAAAATGTCAAATTTATGAGACGGATTCATTGATAAAATCACTTTAAATGTCAATTAATTCCATATTTGGATAGTATTCATCAAACTTAGTCATTCTGCAGTTCTGATTGCTATGTAGGGCTACTGTATTTGAATTTCGAACGCTTCGGCATCAACAATAGCGATCTTAGTCTGCTTGTGATATTTCACTGCAATGTGATTTGAAATGTGATGTTAAATATCAAAAATTCTATTTTGAATAATATTGATCGTTGCATAGATATCTGTCCATTTCATTATCAAGTTGAAAGAAATGTTACATTGTTTGAAATGTTTAAAATGTTTCACTCGATGCATTTTACACAACTCATTGTTTGAGAGAGGTCTACAGAAATGGATACGTCGTNTAAGGGTAATTGATTTGGATCAAATTTGTGCGAACCTGATCAACTCGATGCCAAGAAGGGTCAACGCATGCTTAAAAGCGAAAGGTGGACTGATCCTTTATTGAGGTGTTTTTGTAGGAAATGGAATAAAATCTTGTGTATGAATAATGTTTGCTTTCATTTAATCAAACTTGAACTAAGAACTAACTAAAAAATAGTATTTTATCAAAAAAATAACAATAAGATCACGAAACAACTCGAAATTAGCAAATTTACTAAAAATATGCTAGTGTTGCAATTTTAATGCACAGTACTGTAAGCATGAGAAACAAAAGTGCTATAAATTTTCTAAATATAAGATTCTTCTTACAATTTTTTCTTATATTGGCATGGATTAGATCATTATATTGACAGGATACGTCACTGTCGAAATATAAAAATATGCTCAATGTCAACAAAATGTTGACAAACATCCTGGTATGAGATAGACATTTATTTCCTCGGCAGAGACGAGCACTGCAAAAATATAAAGCGTACAAAAACAAATAGATATAAACAAAAATGATATATTACACTATAGTTTTCTTTAAGTAAGCATTACTATTAATCTCACGAACAATTGAAGGGATAAAGGATCTACGATATCTTTCAGTTCTTGCAATTATGCTTGAGTACTGAATGCCAGTTCGCTCATTTCTATTAAAAGGTATGTTGGAGGATAATTCATTTGAAGAGTGGATTTAAAGAATTTTAGAAAAATCACGACCCTGTTTGGTCACCTGAATAAACTATGTGAAGAAAAGGCAATCGAACAGACACGATTGTATATGTTTTGTAATTTATTGGCTGGCTCGATATTCACATGGAAATGCAAAGCGAAGTTCTACGAACAGGTTACTGGAACGCCAAGTCGGCTAAGTCGACGTAAAATGTGAAGGCGTTGGTTACATTTCGTTATCAGTTTAACAAATGTTGAATGAGATAGGTTACTTATTGTTATAATATAACCAAGTACTGTGTTTTTCTGCGATCTGTTGTATAACAACACCTTTAAATGTTAGTGGAGGCATATCGTGGGACAACTGTATATTACGTGAAAAATCTATTATCATTTCCTTACATTTTTCGAGGTTAAGCTCCATTTTGTTGTCCCTTGTCCAACTTAAAATAGATTGACATTGATCGAAATAGATTTGCCTATCAGTACCCTTTGATATCGCGCACAATAGGGTGGTATCATCATCATATTTAGCAATAAGAATTTTTTGCATTACAGCAATGAGATCATTTGTGTAAATAAAGAAAAAAATATCCGATAGGAGGCAACCTTGACAGGGTTAATCCATCTTTGCAACGTTAAGAACAATTTCCACATGGATAATTATTGAACAAATATGCTAGTGTTGCAATTTTAATGCACAGTACTGTATGTTCGAAGGCCTAATATGAAATCTTTTAATGCTACTAATTTAACATACACGACTTATGTTGCTGAATTGATACAGCTGCAGATAAATCAAACAGCCCGAGTAATTAACCTTACGAATTATATGCACATACCGGATCTCTGAATAGTCAGTCATTATTCACAAAACCAGAAACTAATAAATTATTTCATTATTGTTCATTTAAATGTAACTTAATTGAATTATCAAAGTACGAAAAAACGAAGTTTATAGTTTATAAATTTTAAAAACTGCATCTCAATATGTCTATATACAGTGAAGGAATTCAATTTTTTCCCTGGTAAACATTTTCTAATATTGAATTTCAGCAATTTTGATTCTAAGCATAAATAAAAACGCATCATCACAATTACAGAATTTATATGAACAAACAGCGTCGAAAATAAAGGGAAAGACAATATAAAGCGCAGATCTGACTACTAATCATTATTATATATATATAGATATATATATTTGCAAAAACAAAATACAGTAATGAATATCATGCATAGTTTTAAGTGAAAAATCATTCAGGTTTTTATTTAATATCACTCAACATCAACTTTCAGTTTCTGCTAGTAGGTTAGTCAAAATCTTTGAAATACTCATCTTCGTCAATTTGAAACTTCGCCACATACAGCCGCTTATCCACTTCTTGTGGGAACGGTTTAATTTCGGTATCTAATTCACGCTCTATTTTAAATAGGGCACTCTTGTCACTTTCGGTAATGAAATTTACAGCAATTCCAAGATGACCAAAACGGCCACTTCGGCCGATTCTATGCAAATAACTTTCTGCTCTATTCGGAAAATCAAAATTGAACACCACGTTTACGGATTGGATATCAATGCCCCGGGTAAAAAGATCAGTGCACACAAGATTTCGGCATTTCCCTTCTCTGAAATCGTGAAATACTCTATTTCTATGACGTTGCTCCATCCTAGAATGAATATAGAATGTTGAATAACCAAGAGTTGATATTTTCTTAGCTAATAATTCGACCCGCGAAACAGAATTACAAAACATAATAGCTTGATTAATCTGCAACTTCTTGAACAAAGTGTTCAAACATTGAACCTTCCTTCGTTCTTCCAAAAACGCGTAATACTGCGTAACACCTTTAAGAGTAAGTTCTTCCATTAAATTTATTTGATGCGCTTTCTCTAAGTATTTATCAACAAATGTACTTACTGCAACTGGATATGTCGCCGAGAAAAGCATTATTTGTCTGTTTGCTGGCAGAAAGTTGATAATGTTTGAGACAATCCGTCGGATTCCTTGAAGGAGCAATTTATCAGCTTCATCTAATACAACAGTTTTGCACTCCGGCATCTTGGCAACATTTTTTTCAATTAGATCCAATATTCTTCCGGGGGTCGCAACAACAACGTGAACTGTTCTGGTCAGCCTGATGATATCATCTTTGAGATCGGTACCACCTGTAGTCACAACTACATTTATTGTCAAATGCTTAGCCAATTCTTTGCAATTCAGAGCCGTTTGTAAAGCAAGCTCTCTCGTGGGCACTAAAATTAACGCTTGTATATTATTAATTGTTATATCAATTTTTTCTAAGACAGGGATTAAGAACGCACCAGTTTTACCAGTACCATTCTTTGCTCTAGCCATCACATCACATCCAGCCAGAGCAACAGGGATTGTTTCTTCTTGAATAGGTGAGGGTCTATCAAAACCTTTTTCAAAAATACCCATCAGCAGACCCCGTTTAAGACAATAATCTTCGAACACATTGCCCTTGGTCTTCGTGACATCTGTAGTTCTATATCTAAGGTCTTTAGGTGGGATTTTGCATTTAGCTTTTAATTCGCCAACATCTTGATAAGGATCTGCTGACGGAGGGAGATATGTTCGATTGTGGGTATTCTCTAATTTAGCTTTTCGAGAATGACTTTTAGGGAAATCAATACTAGGTAAACCTTCTACTGCTAATGCAGCCATTGTATAATGTAAGTTAGAAACGACTTATACTTAAATCAACAAATTGAAAATGATTATATTTACTTTCACAAACATTTGAAAATATTTAGCAGGTATGAGGTGCTTAACATTTATAAATGTAAACAGGGACTTGTACTTGGTGATTTACATTATGTTGCATTTCTCCAAAACATTTATGTCCATATAATTCAAACAGCATATTCCAAATACTCAAAATATATATGAACTATATTATAAAAAAATAAATTTGGCTAATTAAATGAAGAAACTAAAAATATTCATAAATATTAATAGTCAGAATTCTCTTCCATTAAGATGTTTTGTGCTATGAAATAAACTGAATATTGATATGCAATTATAATAGAATTATATATGCATGTAAATATATATATATATATATATATATGTATATATGAAGCATATTTGCTAAGATTTGTATTTATTGGAATAGAGCACATTGTTCAACGTTTTCTACTATAATTTAGTCATCTTCAGAAATACTAAAATGTGTGTCATATATTTGTGGTGATGTTTCGGGAATGGCATACATCGGGGAGATTATACGACATATTAATGGACATCTTCAATCTGAAGTATTTACGCACATTCATAACATCAATCCGGACAATTTTAGAATAATTTTAAGATCAAACACATCAAAAATATCTGAAGCCTTACTAATTAAAGATCATGAAAAATCAATGTTGGTGAATAGACAGAAAAGCATAAGATCACTCTATTTTTATTAATTAATTATNAATATATATATATATATATATATATATATATAAATATATATATATATATAATTACTCTAAATTTCCAAATAATTCTTAGATAATCATGGAGTTCTTCATCATTGAATGGAAATGTTGCCAAAATTTTAAACATAACCAATTTCAATATAGAACGATTGGAAGCAAGTGTGGCATTGCTATTAAACGGAAACATAATTAGTAATTTATGACTGCATAAGTCGTGAACATATCAAAAATCAAAACGGCAATGGCGATATTCAGAATTAGAAAATAAGAAAATTGACAACATTTATCACAATTGAAACCTTATAATTGACACATCTGAAAAAAGCATGTGTAGTTTTATTGTCTCAGAACGAATGAATCATGGCTTAAATCTAAAAAATCTCTTAAACTCATTAAAAAATTTCCACCAATGACGGTCTGTTAATTGCCATTGATTCCAAGAAATTTTGCATTGGGGAATGGTAGATTTATTTAAAACACTTGACTCAATTACTATTATATGTATTATATAAAGCCAATAGGATTTGACTATTTAAGCGCATTACATATTTGGACTGCTATAAATAAAAACTTACAGCATGGAATTATATTAGGACTAAATATGAGCAAAATACAATACATAGCAAAGTAGGCTTCCTCATTTATTAGTACACATCGGATACAAAATCGCAGTGCAATCGCAAACAAAGGAATTTTAAAGGACCTTATAAAATCATATAATGATCAAAATAATTCTTTAAGCTCTCTTGTAAAATGACACAAATTCTCCATATTTCCAAGGTTTGTACGAATAATGGTAAAAAGTCATTTTCCATTATTGGTGCAAAGTTATGTAGTCAATTTATATATGTATATATATATATATATGTATATAGAGATTAAGAGAGAGAAGGAGAAAGAGAGAAAGAGCAGCAAGCATCTCCCCAACACAACAATAATTCGTTCAGAGGACGACACAACCAAAAACCTTAGAGAAGGCAGAAAATTACAGGCACCCCAAAACACGGCGACTTCTAAATGAGTCAAGAATTTGTTGACGCGTCAGTCGTGTCACTGAATCGATTTTGTTCTGAAACTTCTGGGTCACCAAGAACTAAACATACATAAAAGGCTGATCTTAAAAAATTTTATTTATATGAAAACATGATGTGAGTTTAAAATAGTTTAGGCATTTCAAAAGTTTTTACACGTTGATTTTCGTATTATTTTTGTAATTAGTTGATATTATGTTATATTAGACATTGGAATTTGGTAAAGCCCAAATCGAATTCTTTCAAGAAAAGAAATGTGGTGACATTAATAAATTTAATATAATGTGCAAATCTTTTACAGACTAATATTTTATATCATAAGAAATTTAGTTGACGGTAATTTGAGGATTTGGACTTTGCTAGCATTCTGCTTCAAAAAAAATTGTTGCGATTGTTTTCATCTTGAAGGTCACAATTTAGTGAGGAGCGCATTGTTAGTAATAATTTTCAAGCCAGCATAGGGTCTCTTATACACATCTTTTTGCAGTTTAGGCCAACCCAGTGTAAAGTAAAAACTAAATGAATAACAGAAATTAAAATTTACATCTTTCAAAATTAATTTACACTTAGGTTAGAAAATGCAATGTACGGAATTAAGCTTTTTATCAGTACAGTGTTAAGTTTAGTCCATCGCATGTGAATACCATAGAATGGAAATTGTTAGATCATTATATATATATATATATATATAATCAGCTTAGTTGTTTTGAAAGCACAATATACTTGCTTTAATGATTTTTTTTAATAGCGAAATGTGCTAGTTTAGTTAAAAAATCTAAAACACGATCTTGTGCGCGCATTTGAAAACGTGGTGTGCCGTACCACTTGGAAATAATATTGTAGAAACTAGAAATACCGGACGTGCATAACACCCACCTTGCTGAAACGTATTCCAAAAAATTATGGTTGCCGCTCTGTTATAAACATCTTAAATTTAGATTTTTCTATCTAAATTTCAATTTTACCCCAGATAATCTTCCAAGGTAGTAAATATTAGAAATCCATTTGATACTACTATTTTTGAAATACAATAATTTAATCACTTTTAAATAAACTGAAGATAACAAACATGCAAAACAACATTTCAGAGCTTGCAAATTCATTCCAATATCACGGCAATGACTTCAACACAATTAGAATACACTACTTGTATCCTTTTAGTGTACTTGATTTAAATTAATAATTGAACTAATAATGTGCTTTGATTAAAATCATGCTTTAAATCCGATTTAAATCAATGATTTAAATCGAGTGATTTAACTTGACCAACACTGAGAAGGGCCAAAAAAAATTTACTACTAGAAGGACGAGAGTGGGTTAATTGGCCCACTTCACTATTTTAAGATGTAAGTTCACAAAATATCAATCGAAAACTAACAAGTCAACATATTGTTGTTAGTTTTACCAAAATTATATGAGCAATACCTGGATTGTGTTTATTTAATTCAGACAAACTGAAAGGTAGTAGCTAATCGAATATTAGTTGTAAATTAAAAATTTCTATTTAATTTTTCCAATGATCTTTTTGAAGTGAGTCAAATTACTAAGGGTAATGGAATTGGTGTTCTCTCCATTTCAAAATGAAAGAAAAATGTAATTCTGATTAAAAAATATTACAAAATTCCATTTTTTTAAATACAATAAACTGCTGAGTTGATATTTTAGAACCTACTGTAGGAAATTCGCTGGAAAGCATAAGTATACAAAGTGATCTACTGCAATTTTCTAAATTTGCTCGGTACCAGTTTTATCAATACACTTACAATTGCAAAAAAAGAAAATTCTAACTGTTATTAGTTGAACAGTAATTATTTTCAGCACTGTCTCTCGAATGAACCGAATACAGCAGAAAAAAAGTTACTGGGATAAATATTCCCAATTTAGAGAAGTTATGTTCATAGCAAAATTGAAACATTATTTGAAGCTCAGCAAGCCAAAAAGTGAACAGACAGACTACACATAGGTCATAGTTTGTTATTCCAAGTAGATATAGTTGTCTACAAATGTTTTGAAAAAGTTCTCATTGCTTTTTTCAAATCCTAAATCTACAATAATTTTAAATATAAAATGCTAGTAAAACAATAAATCAATGAATTCCTTAACAATTTAAGTTGTACAGAATAGCTTGGGTCCCTCTAGATATAAGTACATTTAAAAATATTTCAAAATATTTTAAACTTCAAGTTGTGTGCAGGATTGATACTTATACAAAAATACTAAATTTCCAAAAATTTAAGGAAGTTGTATTGCAAATATAATCGATACCACTGGAAAAATTTTTAAATGGGTAAATTAACCCACTTGACTCGTCTAGTTTAAAGTAACAAATCACTTTGTCTACACTTTTCAACAATTTTATCAAGCCAGCTAAGAAATATTGAAATTCTTTGATATTGAACATCAATGGATTTTTGTGCGCTAATGTATTGGAGTTTTGTGCTAAGAATTATTAATATGCCTCAAGTACATAAAAATATTAATTTTTAACGACAAAACCATTTTTTTGTAAAAAAACTTTCAAATACTTACCATACCTAATGCTTAGACAACGATTCAATCTAATGCGCATGGAAACAACAACTGTGTGAGTCCCATCCAGGCGCGCCGTACACAAAGTTAGAGACCTTCGCGACGTTATAAGCGGTTCAAATTTTTTTAAGAAAATCACAGTTTTTGAAAAATTTTTAGCAGAATTAGGGCTAACTTTAACCTTAAATAACCCAGGCATTTTTTACAGTTTGTGATGGTTTTAACACAAATTTCTAACGCTCATAACTCCTAAACAAAAGATAAATAAAATTTGAATAAAATCTTTCATTTTCAACTTTAATTCACGTGAACTTTGACTTTGCACACGGCGCGCCTGAACGGAACTTGGGTGGTCTATTTGCAGAAAACCAAGTATTTGAGGCTAATTATTTGGGCTTTAGACCCCTTAATTAATCATTGATTGATTGCATCTTCATTTTTAAGCATCAATTAAACTTCAATTTCGTATGGCACATATGCTTAGAATTTTCTCATTCTGATGATAGTATCAAATAGAAACATATGATAATCAAGAAGCATAATGATATCATGCGGTTACTAAAAGAATAACCTAAAATGAAAAATGGGTACATGTGAATAGTGCTTTAACTCCTAATGAAATGCTTAAGAGGTTTACAAATATTATAATTGAAATCCGCAACTAATGTAGTTTTCCAAAAATCAGCGCAGCCCAGCCCATAACAGACAATTCGACGCCAATGAGCTTGAAATGACATGGTTGATATCATAGAGGAATATTAATCAAGAGCGCTGATTGTTTTGCCGCAAAAAAAAATGACAATAAGCCTGAAGATATTTGAAATATACTGTTGTAACATTAACTACCCAAGTGTAACCCACACTTCAACCCGCACTAATTTAATTTTGGGAGGCCCGAAATCCGCATCAATATTTTTTTTCGGCCCATCCCACGGCCCACATGGGCCGGGTCAGCTCACAGCCAGCCTGGGCAAGCCCAATCCGTTTCAAGCCTTGATTATTTTCAATGAGAAATCCAATTTTTGTAAAATCATTCAAATTCTTACAATACCTGATATATTCAGAAAAATGAGTCGATCTAATGGAAACAACAACTACCCAAAAATATTTTGCTTTTTGGAGAAATACAGAGTGAGCCAAAGTCAGGTACCCCGTGAGCAAAGTCAGAGATTGTTGCGCCAAGTCACCAATCAAAGTCGAAAAAACAGGAGACGATCTTGTGGTGCTTTCACATTTTAAATATCTTCATTAGTTCGTGAGTTATAAGTTATAAGCGTTTAGAGATTTTTTTTGGAAACCAATTAATATAAACATTAATAAAGTTGTCGGTGAAAACATAAAATATAGTTGCGATGAAGTTATGCTATTAATGGAACATTAATTTTGCGAACATTCCGAAAAAATTTTGTAATAAAATTACAAAATCTGTTAATAAGACCTTTACATATTTTCGAATTATTGTTTTAAGCAGCACATGATCTGAAAACTATTGCACTAAATCATATAGAATGCGTGCCTATGCTTAAAAAATATATTAGCATTTTTTTAAGAACTGCTAAGCAATTATAGCAATAAGTTAACAATAAATCGTTTTCAAAAAAACAATACAACTCGTAAAAAGGAGGCAAACTTTAAATTGAGTATCCTATCATTGCATTTTGCAAACAAATCAGCAATGCATAATATAGACTGGAAATCTGTTTCTTTAATATCTTACTTTCCTGAAACATGTAATGAAGAACTAGCATCTGAGTTTTGGCATAACTGCCTTAATCATTCCAAAATCTCTCGGTCGCGATCATAAAATTCTGTAACAACAATATCACTGACATGTAAAGATTTACAATTTTATCCACAGCCTGTTTCTCCAATAAAAGACTTTTTGCATAGCCACTCTCTTGAAATTCCATTATACCTTATTTACAAATAGCGGTAGATAAATCAATTGGATTTTTTATTCTAACTCATCAACTAAATTCTTTCCAAAATACTCGATATTTAAATCTTGTTTTACCTCTTCAATAATGTCTTTGCACAGTTTTTTAACATGAGATTCATTAATTTAACAAGAATTACATATAAAATATACATATAAAATTATAACAAAATTCAGAAATTATTGTTGTTTCTGGCTCTTGATTTATTTTTATTGAAATCAAATAAATTAAATCTTTTATACATTATACTTTTTATTATTACAAAGACGGTACATAAATTATGTCGAATGTATTAATATACATAAGCAAATGAAAGCATTCAAATTAATGTTGTAATATATCACTAGCCAATAATATGAGTTATATGATAAGTTTCACTTCTTAGTCATTGCATGATATATATATAT
>CABFPE010000253.1:166123-177692 GCA_900660155.1 Hofstenia miamia
TAATTCAAAAGTACATGTATTAGACAACAATTTTCAGAGTGAAAACGGGTCGGTCTAAGGCTTGAAATTATAAGCGTAAGAATAAGCCGGACCTAACATTTTAAAGGAAAGAATTTCTGAATAAAAAATTTATTTATCAAATATGAAAAGATTAGTTTTTGAGGGTGAATCAAACCCACATTCTGGATATAGGTAAGAACGTTCACCACTTCCGAATATAATAAATTCCGTTAATTCCTGTGTTTGCAAAAATGGAATGCTGGATTTTTCCCTTTCTATGCGATTCATTGTTATTCATTAATTACGCACATGCATATATAATATACACATAAACCTATAAACATACACATTTAACATAGTGATACATGTTTGTATTAATTAATTAGTGGAAGAATTTCTAAATTACTATATGCTGATTGCAATATTTTGAAAGATCGTGCCACGCCGAGCTTAAACCTGAAGCATCGGTCCGTTTCCAACTCTAATGCATTTACAATAACCTGAACAACACCAAACCTTTACGAAACATCTAAAACCGTTCAAATGACATCGTTAACTGTCCACCTACAGGTAATAGCAGTCTTATGATGTGTGAATAATATAAGTACAATTCCATGTAGTACATTATACTGATATCTTTGACAGAGTATATTTAATTCATAATCTTCATTAATATTTACACACACATTCATATATACTGGTAACAATCTGTTGTGTAAAAGACAGTTATAGCATAAAATTTGAGATTTAGAGTGACTCGTATGAGGAAAATTGTTGTTTATTTGCAATTTTTGTAGCAATACTAAACACAATGCTTCTAACCATATTTTTGATTTTATTTTTACAATTTCAAAATATTGTTGAAAAGATGTGTTTTCATAAATCGTTGTCTAGTTTAAAGTATGTATTTTCAAAATGAATATGTGGTTGTTGTAACCGCTGAAATATCGAGAATTGCTTTCGATGAACTCTTGAACACTCTACATTCAAATAAACAATTTGAGTAGAATTTTAGCACGTGAGTCATTTTTGTTTTCAAGCAATAAAAGCTTTTCCTTACCTTCATACAAAATGTATGGAAGAGGAGCGATGCGTGTGATGAAGAAACTGAACACCATGACATTGGAGACAAATTCATACTTGAATGAGTACTTGTCAATTTTCAAGTCAATCATGTAAAAACGGATGTTAACACACATGCTACTTAATTCCATTACAAGAAACAGAAATTTTATTACCATAAACTCTTTATGTAATATGGTAATCTGAACTGCTATTAGACCTAAATAAACACAATGATACAATAGCTCTATATACAGTGCTGCGCATAAATAACCTAACACCAAACTTGGACAGCTACTTTTGCAGTGATTAAAACAAACTTTGATTTTTTCATTAACTCTAGCATAGTAAATTCAAATTTTTCTATAATTTTTTAACAAAAATTCTAGTTTTCATCCCATGATTCTACAAAGGGCTTCCTAAAAACTAACCCAATAAATATGTGTCTAGCATATTGCAATTTTTTATGAGAATTTAGTCAGAAGATTCCGAAATATTCCCTAACAAATTTTGTATGAATCTTCGCACATCGCTAACTTACATGAAAATGTCATCATTGTAATAAGCTTTTGAACATTTGAGTGGTAGTATGTTATGACCATAACCTCCTTATGCAATATGGTAAGCTGTACTACTATTAGAGCTACATAAAGTTAAAAAAATCCATATAGTAGCTCTATATAATATATCATGGGAATAGCATCTGACGCTATTTACAATTGTGAAATGTGTCACTTTTGCACTAATTATATTGTTAATAAACTTCAAATGTGACAGAATGTTACTAAAAAAAATCTGTTACAACATGCCATTTATGCAATTTTGTTGAAAAAAATTGTACAGCATTAGTTTAAAGAGCTTGAACAAAATCTAAATATTGAAAAATATATGCTGTAGATTACGCGTTATGTAGCATGAGCGAGTTGCAATTAGAGTAAAAGCAGAAGATATGTTTTAACCTGCCCTGTCCTGCTTTATAATGTAATTACTCTGCCTTATTTTTATACAAAGTTTCATGCGATTTCATAGGTTCTCAATTTATTCTACATTTGCTGCTGATTTGGACAACAAAAACACATTTTTTTTGTTAATTATTTTTTTTGGAAAGGTGTGGTCAACTACATCGGGGCGATAGAGGGGCACGCCATCTCCCTACCTAAATTCTTGTTTTTCTCAGAGGGGACGCAACCCAAATCTATTTTGATGGTTTTGCAGATACAAACTAGACAGAAATAATAAAGTGTTGAATTGGTCAGTTGTTGCAATTGGATACTTCTCTTTCATTGAGAAAAAGATCTGTGATAATGGCTGTCTAAAGACAACATGCAAACATCTTGGGTGCAAGCCATTGAATTAACCTTAAGTGGGCCAACGTTCCGCATATGGAACATCAATTAAAATGTGTTGCGCAAACTAACCCGGGTACAAGCATATTTCTCTAAATTTGCAATTGCATGCAACAAAACAGTTCACAGACAACTAGAATATTCCAACAATATTTGATATACAAATGTGCAAGCTGCTTCCTGATGAAAATCTTTTCACAGATAATATACACTTCATTGGTTCACAAATGTTAAGTATCGATTCCTAATTCACCTTATAAGTATCACATGAAGTATAAGTTAATACATTACAATTATTAGGTCAAAAAGGTACTTCCAACATACTTCTCTATATACCAAGTATAATTACTTTTAATAAATTGCCAGGGCTATCTCACTTCCGTCCCTCCACCTCTAGATCTAGGAACGCGCCCATGGTCAACTATATGGTTGATATTAATCGGATTAGCACAATATATTAAGGTCAGTGAACAAAAATATATTCGAGGAGCCTTCCACTCTATATAATATAGAAACGTTTGACAAAATTTTTTCTAATTACCTTCACATCCAGCTCAGCTCCAGTAAGAATATGTTCAAAACAAATTCAAAATTACACACCTATATTTTACCTCCAACACTATGTTTCAACTAGTTTTCACTTTTTTCTAACGATAGTTTCTAATACATTTTTTTATAAAGAATGATCTTAATTTTAGAAATGAAGAAATTTTATATTGACAAAAAATTTTCACTTTACTATTTTGCCAAATCGGTAATATTGAAATATTGTTGTCAGTAAAAGAACACTATCTATCTCAACTTTCAGCTATTGGCGCCAGAAGTCTACCCTTCGTCCTTTATGCTTCGCAGTAAGTAGGAACTGTTGTTAGGTTAAGCAGTACGAGTAAAATCGCTTATTAAAATCACATTAGTACATTTATATATTAATGAAATCGGCTTTTTACAAAGGTAAAGATACGGTAAAAACTCCGTCACAGGAACAGATTAATTCCTGGTAGTACACTAATACTATCACAGCCTTCTTCTTTAATGAGATACATTTATACCAAATCTATCAACGCCTTTTCTTGTGCGATTGTATCTCCTTAACAAACTAATTGGAGTGTGGATTTGTTCTTGAGGCGACTCACTGTAAGGTAGCAAGTAATCATCATAGAAACCAAGCTTTATATACTCGTTGTAAGTTGTTGCAGATGTTGTCTGTTTCTTCTTATCACATTCCCACTTCCTTTTACTTTAATTCAGTAAGATCGAGGCTCACTTGCTTTAGATATAATACGTCCTGTTTCATTTCGAGGATTTTTTATAATGATGATTTCTCGAGGTTTGAGTTCACTTAGGATTCTTGTTCCACGGTCGTAGTAGGTTTTTTTATTCTTTTGTAGGAGCATGTTTTTCTTGTCAATTTCATCGTGATAGGTTAAGTTAGGTAATAGATGTTTCACTACTGTTGGCATAATTGTTCTTAGAGAAGAATATTCTTCATCGTTTTCTTCATCACTAGACGAATATGCTTAATTGACAGTACCAACTTTGTGTTGTCTTTGTAGATGTATTCTGGACATTGTTGAGGAGTGATTTGGAACATTACAGTTGTTACATATTTTCCCGTATGCTGGACAATTTCTACGTTGATGTGTGCGTCCACATTGCCGATAATCTATGCTGCTGTTCTCATGGTTGAATGAGTGTCTGAAGGTTGGCGAAGCTTTACGATAAGGTCCAATTGTATCGATCTCCATTTCTTTTTGCCCTCCAGGTTTTGAGGTGTTTCCCAATTCTTCAGTGATTGGATTTGCTCATGTGACTCTTCAAAGCATCTACAGATTGCGATTGCTCTGCTTAAGATAAGGTTTTGCTCCCTTAATAAACGTTCTTGTAGTTCATCTTCTGTCATTATGATGACAAGTTGATCACGTATTAGGCTGTCTGTTAGTTCTACAAAGCTACAATTTCGCGAAAGTGTCCGTTATAAATTAACAAATGTATCAATCTATAATCCGTTTCTTTTTTGACTGAAGAACTTATATCTTTCGAAAGTTTCATTAGGTTCTTTACTAAAATATGAATCGTATTTTTTGATAACGACTGAGAACTTTGATTGATTTATTCTCACAATCTTCCCAAGTGAGGTATCGAAAATTTCCAAAGCATTTTGATTAATGGTTCTCTGTAGAAGCGCAATTTTAACGCTATCTGATTTTTTGTCAAGTTCAGTTGCTTGAAGAAATAATTCACAATCTCTTTTCCAGCGAGTCCATTCATTTGAAATATTAATGTCATCAGCTTTTAGTGGCTGAGGTTTTAATGTTATAAGGTTCAGCAGTACGAGTAAAATCGTATATTAAAATCATATTAGTACATTTATATATACATAAAATGAGTTTGTTACAAAGGTAAACAGACGGTAAATAGTCCATGTCAGGAAAAGGCTAATTCTGGGTGGTGCTATAATACTACCACAGGAACTACCAACTTACTGTAGTCAATTGCTTTCAGTTAATAATAAAGTTTTACAATATAGAACTCATCGTTTGTATTCCATTTAGTTTGACTTCAAATAGTGTCTTGAGCCCTGCTAACTGCCCAACTCAAAAAATTTAGCACAAGAGTTACCGACATGGGACATTTCGACCCAAAACAAAGTTATTTGACTAATAATTCATATATCATAAACAGGTCCAATGTATTAATTTATATATATGTAATGATGATAATTCTATTAAATTCTACACTAGAAAGTGTTTGCTTCTTTTTGCAAGAAACTTCAAAATGAAGACTGCTAATGGATTTTTTTGCTTTGTGTACTATTTCCTCAAAATTACATTTACATATCATTTCATATATAAGTTCATACAATTTTTTACCTACTACATGATGAAAAATGAGAAAGACTTGAAATAGAGGTTTCGTGAGATAGCTGAGGTTTCCCAAACGATAAAAGAGGTCATTAACCCAGTATCCAGTCATTGAGATTGTAAGAATTTCAAGAAGCAAGAACTTCCTATCTTCATCACACTCGTTGAATATTGCGTAAATAACTACCGAGGCTAAATGCTTCTGAATAAAATTTAAAAAGAATAAACTTTCACAAGCAAATAAGTTGTATTTAGATAATGCTATAACAAAAAATCCAAGAGACGCTGATTCAAATTCATTTAATAAAATCACAATTTGAATTTAACTATGCATTTCAGTTATATCCAAAATTATAAAATTCCAAGGAATTAAAGAAGACGACCATCAGAAGCAATATTTAACAATCAGATTGCAAATAGTATGTAACAAACATTGCATAAGTTGTCAAATTACTCATTGTCAATTGAGATCCTTACGATGTCGTTTTGGAAAACACATTATTGAATTTTTTGAACAATACTATCTATCCAAAGACAATTTTGAGTTATATGCATTACACATTTAATATAATGTACGGAGCTTCCGGCCCAAATTCATTTTATTAAATGGACCGGGCGAACTTGGGCGTACATTTTCAACCCTTTCTACATCTCTGGCATCGATGTAACTTTGTTGTAGTATAAAGAGCATGGTATAGGTACAGTGATTGAGCGGTACCTGTTTTAATGATGCGGTGCTACAGAAATATTTTAAAGTACATGATTATGAATACGACTTATTCTGGAAAGCTTATCGAGATTGTATTAATTTTCAATTGTATGAGCTTTTTGCTTATTTAAAATGTATACGTTCGGTGCTTCGTTTGTTATCATTTACGCTTGACAATTGGTGTAACTATGCGTGAACATAGGCCAAGAAAAATATTTTTCATAGAAAAATTTTGCGGTGCGGTCCAGTGTCAGTAAGAGATGCAAACATGTCCTGCCGTGCTCTTGCTGCGGCATAGATTTCGCCTGATTTATTTGTGCAGTGTCGTGCCTTGCTGTGTTCAACATGCATCCGACTTATTGCAAAGCATTTGGTTAATAATTTTTTCAATCCAGCTTATCTGGTGGGGCATTGCTGAAGACTTTGCAGTGAATTCCAGCCTTACGGAAAGTAAAAAATCAAAGACTTAAATGATAACAACAATCATGTCCCACTCTAATGTTGAAGTGGGCAATGAAACAATTTACAGACATTAAATTTAGCATCTTTTAAAATAATTTGCATTTAGAGTAAAAAAGTACTAATAAATCTATGCTTTAGCCTAAGAGTTTTATCATTGAAGCGTTTAGTTTCATCTGTGGAAATAGTCATCACAAACAAGCGGCCAATGGTTAGTCAATTTCAATTATTCGATCTGCGATGCTGGCTCATATATTTTCTTTATAATCTCTTCAGTTGTTGATAAGACACAATGTACTTGCTTTGATAATCATATTAACTATTGATATGCGCTAGTTTAAGCTTTAGAGGTTAACAAACTGTGCTTTTGTGCGCACATGTGAAAATGTGTTGCGCCAAACAACATTTTAGAAAAGTATGCCGTGTCATTCCTAAAACCCACCGTGTTGTGCCAAATCGTGATCTTTAAAACCAGACACGGTTTAGCATAGGTGCAGAGTTCTACGTGGATGAACTTTCTACACAAGATGAAACAGTTGCTCCAATCGGTTTTAAAGCCCTAATTACCTGAACATTAGATATGAATGAATTTTTGGTTGTTTCAGGCACAGAAATACAATTTAGTGCAACTCTTTGCATAAAACTGTGATAAATGTCACCCTCATTGGCTGGTGTTTATGAATGAATTTAATAGAAAAGCGACCATAAGTTTGGTCATGGATTTCTATAACACTACCAGGATGTGAACTGGACTTTTGTAATTGACCAAAGCCGGCTGAATGTAAATGAGAAAGTTAGGTAAACATGTTTACAATTTGAAAAATTTCACTGTGAGTTAGTGTAGGCTCTGCCTGCTATGGTCACTTACAACAGTTCGCATCCTGGTAGTGGTATAGAAATCCATTGTTTGGTTGAATCTAACGCAATAGTGCTCTTTAAAAATTGGTCGAATTCAATGAATCGTTGAAATTCTGCAGAGTAGTATGAATACCTCGTAAATATTGTTCTTTGCAGAAATATTCCATATATAAAGCAAATTAAAGCAATTATGAATATATAACAAATTCATATAGGCGCGGACTGCTAAATATAGGCGATAGGGGAAGACCGTGATATATAAAGAAAATGTTACACCATGGTCGTTTCTATTTAAAGACGACCATGGTTACACTATTAAGGTATTATCTTAATTACACAATTTTAAGTTTCAAAATAAACATACAGTATAGAAGTTTCAATTGTTTTCTTTCGCTGCAATACTACAGTGAACTTGGCGAAATACTTATGGTACTTATCTTAAAGTCTGAATAAAACCATACTAAATTAGTGTAACTTAAAAACTAAATAACGTAGTCACGCCTGTTATTAATACAATAGTATTATATGGATAAAAATCTTAAATTAATGTTTGCCGTTGTCCTTTAGGCCAGAAATAAGAAACCTAAGTGCCAACAATTTTTGCATTCAATCCTAAGCCTACATTTTACACACACTAATCATATATATTTTACAACACAAATATATACATACAAGTATATATATATATATATATACAAAGATGTAATTTTAAGGAGGACGCATAATATGCGAACACATACTTATTAATTTTCTAAAAATGGGCTTTAAGAAAGAATAATAACAAACCACAGAGTGGTTGGCTATATATATATTTGCTAAGTTTTGAGGTGCTAAGGCCACGCTTAGACTTCTGATTGGTAGCTAGAAAAGTTTTCAAATTACGTTGCATCGTTAATTATCTCGATGGTTAGACGTGCGATTTTAACATGTGGCAGGTCACGCGTTAGCGTTACCAATCACATAGTCTAACAGTAGTTTAAGTTTCTGCATTGGCATTATTAATAACATTGTCATCTTTCAGCTGTAAAATTATGGAAGATGCATAATTTGCATACGAGCATACATAATATTCTATTCCAGTAGAAAATTCTCTTTCCTGCATTTTTCGTTTGATTTATAGCAATGCTATTTGCAAGTTGATGTTGTTAGCCAATTCTTAATTCCAAAGTCATCCTAGATGAGAGCGGTTGTTTCTTATTATCTCTACTTTATCTAGCGAATGCCATGCTTTTCTATTCAATGTAAACATCCCAATAGAAGTATGGGGATTTACTAACGAAAACGTTCATACGCATTATCATAATAAGAAACCCAATTCGTACCCAAATTAAAATTCAAACCTCGAATTTTAATATGTTCCAGTGGCGTATCCAGGGGGAGGGCACGAGGGAATGTCTCTCTTCAGGCTTCCAATATTGATTTTTTCGGTTAAAAAATAAAATATGTAAAAATGTTTAGACAATTGAAAACAGTGTTTAAGCTTCTGGTGGCCTATTACCTATCTTGCTTATGTTTGAGCTTCCCCGATTAGAAAATCCGTCTAATTATAGTGTACGTGTACTTTTAAAAATTTAAATATTATGCTTGGCAATTTGAAATAGAACTCAGTTTGAAAACATTTAGACTATTTTTACGTGCTTTCACTTTATATGCGCCTTTGTAACATTAGCAATTGATAAAAATGTCAATTAATCTCCCACAAGTGGAAATAGTAGAGAGCATAAAATGTCTGACGCAATGCTTACTACATGCGTTTAGCATGCGAAATTAATTTGACTATTTACTCACTCACATTGTATGAAATTTGCCACTTACACAAGCCAATTGCTTTTGCTTTCAGAAATGACGTATCTGCCATTAAGATAAATTGAATGAACTGATAGAGACAATACAATCTCATAAAATAGTACATTTATGATAAACGTTTAAAATATTTCTTTGCAGAAATGCATTATTTTATCTTTGTTGATACATGCTATAAAACATAATTCATTGGTATTGTTTGACAGTAGGGTTCTGCAGACCAATTCAGTTCCATATTATGCTACAAGAATCTGGGACGAAGTATTTGAGTGGAAGCTGGAAGCAGAGATTTCGTATATTTTTCATTTCTTTTGTCAACGTTGGCCAAAAATGTAGTTATGTCTGGAGACTATGGGACTAGCATACTACTGGGCTGGGACCAAATGTAATGAAACTAAATGAAACAAGGACCAATAAAATTCTAGTAAGACAGGGCATGTGTGCAAGTGTAGGTCAACCCCAAAACAAGTAAGGTTCTTCAATTATCATTGAAAGGCGGATTTACTAAAATTCTAAAATTCGAATTCGAAAACTGTAGACCATCAAAGGAATCCAGATCTTAGTTAGTCCCCAGGAGTAGAATTTTTAATATTTAATGTCCAAGGATATTAAGATCCCTGAACTAACATGCGAATGTTGAGTTAATATTTCATAGGGTCCTAATCCTACATTAACTAAAGTTTAGAACGATCTCTTTTTTTGTTTTATTGGACGTCATAGAAAATTTAAAATACGTCAAACAGGCATGAATATAGTATTCTTTCAGAATGTGTATCTAAAAAAAGAAACTGTATTCAGATAACAGCGAAAATATACATGCACTACGTCAAATACATGAATCCAACCTAGCTATTGACTTTTACAATGTATTGGATTGCATTTACCAAAAATAGTACATTGCATTTTTCTACAATTTCATTTATGACTTATTAATAAGATGTTTATTAATGGTGAAAGTTTTATTACATCTATATTAAATTTTCAACTTAAACACCGAAAAGACACTAAAAGTTTAATAGAATTTAAAAGTTCAAACTACCTGTAATCAAAGAGGTAAAAATCGAAGCAAGATTTGAGATCCATTCCAGTTTCTGGTGTTTCGAAAGTTTTCTGAAAGATGAAATTAAACTTTTAAGAAGGAATCTGTTGACTCGATAGTACAGAAGAAAGTAAATAAAGATAGATGTAAAATGATAGGGGAGATAAGTCACTAGTGTTGATATTGTTGTCATTGTGTTGTTTTCACCTAAAATAATAGGGTTAATTGATTAAAATAGTTCAATAATTCAAAGTTTAGATTCAAACCAATCTAAGAATGGCTGATCTCAGCATATATGTTTTTATCTACTGGTTGGTTATAACTTAACATGAAAAGGTTTGATATTTTATGATATTGGAAGAATAAATCGATTATTTTTCAAAACGTTGCTTAAAAAATATATTTTTTTGTTATGAGAAATCTGTGGACCGACCTATTGAGTAATTGTGTTGTCAACTTACACATAAATAGAATTTTATTAACTATTTTATAAATAAAATAAATTTATAAATTCTTTTTACAATAATCTTATTGAGCGCTTCTACTTATTTCGGGAATGAATAACTAGGTAATACATTTAAAAATCTAAGTAGGAGTGTAATTTTTTCTTATATAATAAAACTAGACAATGAGTGGGAAAGCATTCAATTAAATTTTTTTCATTTAGCAAAAATTTCTCAAGACGTTTTAATTCAATTATTTTAAAAGATATAAAAATTTAATGAAATAAATTAATTGAGAGGCAGTTCATGTAATAAACCGAATCAAATGCCTCTGGGTTTCATTGCCAATAAATTTTACCAACGTCACAACAATAATAAGCATATTACATTGTCAAAGCAAACAGGTCTGTTCAAGAGAAAACTAACAGTTCAAATTATAAACTGTGTAATGGAGTCGCGTTTAATTTTCAATTAATCTTAAAATATTTTTATAATTACTAATGCCGCCTATTACTGTTCACTTCATTTTATGAATTAAGTAATATTTTCTAAAATTTCATTTATTACTGCTCAAGAAAATTACTGAGTGCCTGCATTATACTTGTGTGAAAAATTTAAAGCATTTGATTTGTACAGGCACGTGCATGTACAATGTACATGTGCATCTCCTCGTTTATATCTTCAGCGAGTCTTAGTTCGAATATTTTGGAAGCTAGCAAAATATGTAATGAAAAACCAAAATAGAGACTAGAAAAAATCATAATCCATATTAGAATACATGACATTGTGTTATTAAAACAATAGTCGTGTTTACTGTTTTTCTTTTATTGTATGTACCTGAAAAGCCTAAATTAAATAAAATTTAAGGATCACAATCTATATGAACATGTGGATACTTATTGGTTTAAATATGATTGGGAAAAGCTTACTTACAAAAATTTTAATTCGATAAAGAAAATTTCATAATATATATATATATATATATATAT
>CABFPE010000253.1:178325-193096 GCA_900660155.1 Hofstenia miamia
ATATATATATATATATATATATATATATATAATTGATAGTTCTGAATAAAGTGAAAATAATTTCATTTTTGATGATAATAACTTTGTACTCACTTGCCATTTTTCGCAATATTTTTAAGTAACTTGCAGTATCACTATTGGCTTTTATTACATTTTAAAAGTATTCATACATGATTTCATAATTTATTTTTGCATTCAACATCATTCTCTTTTGCTCTCTAACTTGCAAAGTGTTTTAAATATTTCTCCTTATGCATTTGTTTATTAAACCATAATGATGAACACTTTTCAATGAATTAATACATCTTCAACTTGATTTAAGATTTTTAAAAATATTCTTTTAAAAAATTTTTGGCTTAAATCTGATAATGATTGAAATCTTTGGGCTCTGCTAATTCACTTGAAATGATTCAAATTCACATGTGAGACAATGTGAAAAGTTTAAATCAACACTGTAACCTTAAAAATTAAAATTTTTAAAGCAAAATTTTACAGGAGAGCCATTTGAATGTAAACAACAATACTTTTTATTGATATTTCAAAATTTGTCACATCCAACATTTTCCCATTCCATTCAATATATTTTATTTGGTTTTTTATTACTTTATTACTATTAAATTAACAATCAAAGATAACCAATTCAGTTACATCAATTATTGTATAAATATATATATATATATATATATATATAGTTTTTGTATTCAAATTTATTTTCAAATACAATGTACACCTAAATATTCTCCTTTTCTAACGTTGAGTAGAACTTTTGGAATACATTAATTAAAAGTAGAAATCATCAAATATTTAGTACTGCAAATCGATAAATTTCCGCTGACAAATTAGATTTACGAGCAAGAGTTCCAATTCTATGACACTGCTAAAAACTGAAACAAAATTGAAGAATGATGATTCTACAGATATATATTAGAGCTTTAAAGTTGTTTTCATCCGAAGTTTTGGCACAAGCTGTTTTATAAACAAAATTTAATCGGTTTGAAATCTCACATAAACACGCTTTAGAATATAAATTCAATATTGATTATTTATATTAAGTGTACATTAATGTCATAAATAATGATTTAACAAACTTCCAATTTCAAACTATTGAAATTAGAGTATAGGAAAAAGCTCGAAATCTCTGGAAAATAACAGTAAATAAAACTCGCTTGGAGAAATTCGAATGAAATTAGTATTTGAAAAAATTCAATAGAAGCACGAATAAAAGCATGGAATTAGTATGCAGCTCAGCTTTTAAAAATGACTTATTTAGCAAGCCTATTAATCTGGTGGATTGCAGTACAGACATAGTTGCACACGGCCAGGCCACCAGCCATGCCAGCCAGCTCCGGCCGGAGTTTTAAGAAATTCCTTCTTTTTATCAATCACAATTATTTTCTACCGGCAGCACCGACAAAACAAAACTTTTTAATCAATTTCTTTCATATAAAATTTTTAACGATAATTTATAATAAAATGTTTTACAGGCTACTTCTGCACAGTCAAAAGAAGAAGTATATCACCATCTGTAGTTTTTGCAATGGAATTTTTTGCAAGTTGTTACAAGAATGGTCTAAACCGTTTTAAAGTTTGTAAAATGCCATTGTTTAATAAATACTAATAATAATAATAATAATACTAATAATAATAATAATAATACTAATTTAATATTAAAGTTATTTTACCCAAAAATTCCAAACATTGAAATTACATATTACAATTATAATCTGTTAGAAAATAAATTGAAAAAATAGTGCATGTATAGACCGGTCAAGCCCGGTTAAAAATCGGCCAGTGTGCAACTCTAAGTACAACAGCGGAAAATGAGACAAAAAATACCCTCGTCCAAAAGTCTATATTTGATGTAACCAATTACTTTGGCAGTTAAATCAAAGATTTTATAAACGAGAAAATATGTCATTTTAAAGGAAAGTCAAAAGGAAGAACACTATAGTGAAAAGTACGTTATAGAGAGATCTTTCTGTATTAATATTTTATTCAACACTAATTATAAAAAAAGGTAAAAATTAATGAACAAAATACGATTAGGACAGTTGAAACGTAAACTAATCAATTACTTAAGAGAAGATGAGTTGGTGTTATAATTTAACACAAACTTTTTTCAACTTTTAGTTGACGCTTGATAGTTTAGGGGAACTTAATAATTGGACATAAGGCTATAAGTTAATAAAATTTACCATACAAGAAATGCGATTGGAGTAACAGTTAAAGTAGTAAAAGTTTAATGATTTTCGGTTTTCAAAATATTGTTGCTACGAATTACTCCAGTGTGTACATCTGCTTGTAATCTATAAAGTTTATCAAGCACAGATAAGTTTGAATAACATACCAAAAGGCATATGTGATAGATGAAAATATCTTAGACCTATGTAATTGCAATTCAACATTTCAAAGTATGCTGAATGATATCAATCTTTTCGAGTTCAATAAGCATTTTTACATGGTACTAATTTTAAGATTTATATAATTCTTTCAAGGTGATTCGTGAAAAATAATTTGAAAAACTAACTTTTTTATCTAAAAACTATAAGCTAGCGTTCTTATTAAGATGTAAAAATTCAATAAATTTAAGTTAATAAACATAGGTAAGCAGGCTTGAAAAGTCCGTCTTGCAGAAGTGCAAAGCCATTTAAGAATGTATTTGTAGAGAATGCCAAAAGTTTCAAATCCTTAGCAAATTATTCTTTAATATACTTTATGAGTTATGTTTGAAATTTCAGTTAAAGCGCATAAATCCCATTCAGGATTATAATTTCTTACACCCAGTATCCCCTGACAAGCAACAAGTTATTTCATTGAAATTAAAAATTCATTACTGAAAGGAATACACGTTTTTTTATAAGAAACTAGGTGAAGGGACTAGTTCTAAAAGTTTCATTATATTGGTAAAAATTTGGTGGTTTTAGTTCCAAAAGTTTTTTATTCAGTTTCTAATTATTTTTGATAAAAATTTTCATCCAATGAGTTTCTTAATTTTTCGAGATTCTACATGTAGGTTTCTTATAAAAAAACGTGTATGTTCTAATATTTTAAACTTATAAGTATGAATGATATTTATTTACGGGCTGCATAACAGACACAAAAATGGTAATTATAAGCTTGAAAAATCATTAACAAGTGGGGCTCAAAGTTTTCAGCACTGTATTTTTATGATATACTTTGGTCAAAGTTTCTCAACAAATAAAATAAAACACCGCACACCGTAATATAACTTTAACCAGGTGGGCTGGGTCCCCAATCAAATTTAACAATGTGGGCTGAGCACTCCATAGAGGAAACGCCCTGCCTGTATCAAACCTCGTCGATCGCATACTTTGGAAAACGTGTAAGATCCATGGCTAAATTAAAAAGCCATTATATGACATTTTTTAACGTTATATAGGTATTTTTACGTATTTTGAAAAGCCGTATTTTTTTTAAACAACTTTAACAATTTTTTGCAATGATTGCGAGTTGGGAGAGCTTTTTAATGGATAGAGACTCCTCGTTAGCTGTAGGAGTAATCCTAATTTTAAAGTGCTTGCTTAAGTCTTTTGGGAACATGTCGAGATGTTTTGCACTTTACAAATGTTTGCACAATGTCTTAGTTGACTTTGGCAAGATAAGTACGTAACATTGATTATTTATAGTTAAGTATGTTAGACATGCGCAACTTAACGAACCGCATACATTGTAATTGTTTTCTAAAGTGAAAGTTTTATAAAAATGGGCTTTAAGAAAGAATAATAACAAACCACAGAGTTGTTGTATATATATATATATATATATATATTTGCTAAGTTTTGAGATGCTAAGACCACGCTTAGAATTGAGATTGGTAGCAAGAAAAGTTTCAAAATGACGTTTACATCGCTAATTACCTCGGCGGTTAGACGTGCGATTTTAAAATGTGACAGATCACGCGTTACCAATCACATAGTCTAACAGTAACCTAAGTTTCTGCATTGGCATTATTAATAACAACATTTTCTGTAATCAATAAAATTTTCTTGCGATTTCAAATTAAGACTCGAAATGTTGTAAAAATGTCTCTAGCTAAACTAAATTTAAACTAAATTTTAATTAGTTATTCACAATGAAAAACTGTAGAATCCGTCCCTATAAAAATTGTATGACACATGGTGAAAATATATAATATATTTAATTTATAAAATCACGGACAGAAAGATTGTTGGAATCGAAGTTTCGTTGTAAAAAGCACACCTTCGTGTCATTAAAACAGAGCAGTATTAAAAAGTTAGTGAGCGTTTATAGGAATAGGAAATCGAGCAACCAACCTGATAACTCATAGTTAATTTAGTGAAATGACTAATGATTAAGTACTCTTGAGAATTCAACGTGTCACTAGCGTAACCCGCATCTACTAGATAAGATAGCTAAGTCAATATTTCTGTTACTTACAATTATAAGTTGATCTCTGTAGACTTACATTGGTAAATGATGCCAGCCAATAAAATGTTGTGTGGTTAAGTTGTTAATATCAAGCTACTTTTAATTGTATAAATTAAGCAAGACTCTTGACAATTATATACTTTAATATAATAAATTGCAAGCTTTGTCCATCTCTCTCTCCCTCTCTACTTCTATATATATATATATATATAAGCATACACTGGTGTGCAAAAATCTGGAATAAATTTAACAGGGTTATCAGAAGCTGCGCAGTATGTTTTGCATTATTATTCCATCTATATATAAAAATAAGTTATTTTCTATGCAAGATCTTCGAATTAAGCAGTGTGCTACTATTTTGCTAATCTTAGCTTCTCATTATTATAAAGCGATTAGAATATGTATTGAATATATATATATATATATATTTAACCTCTAAGAAAGTTGCATATTTCTTGTTGCTTTTACAAAAGTAACTAAATTAATTTATATTACTCGCTACTGTATATGTATTACATTTCAGTCATGCTTATAAATTTTTAATTAAACGTAAAACTTAACTGAAGCGTATACTAATAAGTATATATATATGCATTATATGATTATATATTTCTGTCTACAATTATTATATTGATAACAATGCTAGAAAAAACATTACAATAAGCAATTCAACTTACAATCAAACAAATTGCAATCTAGGAAAAGTAACTCATAAGTAACAAATGATTATTTCCAATGCAAACGCCTCAGGATAAGATACAGGAAGTTTTTTTAGGTGAAATAAACTGCCAAGTGCATATAATTTCTATATGTTATTTTTTATTGTTTCATTTTAATTAATTATTCTTTTTTTAGAAAGGGTCCGGGTCTTCGCTCTCTCCTTCGCTGTAACGCGCTACTAAATACAATTTTAATATTGTAGTGTAGTATTACTCGTTACGAAGACATTGCAATGTATTGCAGAATCTGTTACATTTCCTTCAAGAAGAAAATTTTAAACGCTTATAATACACAAACTAATGAAGACATCCATAATTTGAATGCACAAAGGGATAGAGGATGGTCTTCTTTCTCACTTAGTTAACTTTTTCAAGTAGCCAAGATATAGCAACACACTTTAATAGAAATTTCAACGTTATATAGAAGATGTTCGCCAACAGATACATATATATATATATATATATATATAAAGTTTCACTTATAGTCTTAATAATGTGGAAAACTGTCTTTTAAAAAGGACATATGCAGCTTAAGGTTAAGGGGAATCAGAAGTTAATAACTAAAAAGAATCTTTTTAATGTTAGTTTAAACGGTTCCCTATAGTTAAAAGTATCTTAACACAGAAAAAAGTCCCATGCTAAGTAATATATCACAAAGGCTTTTGTATGTAGTGTACAATTGGTAAAATATCTTGATGAATTTTATTTGAGAAATAACTATATACACAAAATTTCATCACAATTGCGTAATCTGGTATGTTGATTGTTAGAAATAACAGGGTAAAACACACTTAGGTATTAATTATAGCGTACAAAATTATAATGTTAAATTTTTATAATCTCTCCTGTTTTTGTTAATTTATTCCAATAATAAAAAAACGGTTGAAGATGTTATTTACTTTTATTGCAGAAATAATAAATTGTAAACGTTTTCACTCATACGTTTAAAATAATTTGAGAAATGATATTTTTATTTAGCTCAATAGAGCAGTTTTAAAATAAGAGGTAAAATGGTAATAGCTTTTACATGTTAGTAAATATTTTCTAGTTGACCTACCAATATGATATATTGCTATGACTGTGTTTGAAAAGTGAGAACTTCGGTAATTTTTGAATCAGTGTGAGAACAGGTATGAAATTTTGTTTGAAAAATTTTCGCAATTTCAGAGCAATATAGTCGAGACAGATTTCACTTATGATAAGGAAAACATATATGATTTTTAATAAATAAAGCTATGCTTGTATAAACCAAATATATTCACAGTGAAATCATCCGTCAAAGGTTAAAATTGGAATCAGCATTGAGTGTCTTGACTAAACTTTTATTTTAGAATTTCCCTTGATCCACAAATATATTTAATGTAAACTTCGTACTGAAATATTAGAAGGATGTCGAGAAGAAGAACATCATTTAAACTTAGCAAAACATTATCCTGTAATTGTTTTACAATTCTGATATTCGTTAAAATTTATCTTATTGTAAAAAGGATTAAGAAGACAATTTTACCATTAAATGAAATCACACAAGAAAACAAAACGTGAAAGATTGTTGTTGGTGAAATTGATTTTCAGAAGAGACAATAGAATAGAAATTGTCTTGTACATAAATAGCGGACAACATACTTAGATAATTATTGTTTCAAGATTTTAGGCAATAACTTTGATTTGTTATTATACATGTACACTACAAAACTTTATACAAGAGAAACATACCTTTCTATCGTATATTTTCATAACACTCAATTGAGTTGTTAACCAAGTAAAACGCTATTACACTTCAAATTGTCAAGCATTTTGGCGTTTGCTCTAAGAATATTGTATCGTTTCTTGGAAATAACATTCTAGATGACAACCTTTGCTAAAAACTGAAAACTTCCTTTTCTTCTCTCGGCTCGATTTCAGTTTTGAGAGTGAAAACCGCGGTTTCGGTTTTTTTCGATATACCTCCGAGCCCTAACATATAGGTATGAAATATGCTAAACCTATACATGGAGCGAAAATTACGTTAAAATAACTGAACAAAAATATCTTTCTCTGAAAAATCGGTTCAGCACTTTACTTTTTCTTAGGCTATATAGCACATGTCCAACTTTTTACACACAAGTTGTAATAAATTCAAAATACATTGAAATATATTGATAAAATTATTGTAACGTATCTAAATACATATTCAAATACATTAACCGAATTATTTTATTGAGCAATAATATTGCAATAAAATATTCCATAAGCCCTTCTATTGACTACAGTAGCTGGAGTAGTCATACTCGAAACTTAACAATTTTTAGTTCTTCAAATAGATACATAAACAAGAATAAAATAAAATATATACAAGTAACAAAAAGTACAAATACCTAGATCTGCAAGAAATTGTTATTATACGGAAATTCTCCACTTATATATGGGTGTAAAAATAATATTATTATAAACGCATCATTTTAAACAATCCAAACAGACGAGTTTCATCAAAATTCTATCAGTCGATTTTAAAAGAATTCCTTCTTTGCGTCATTTATGTGTCACTAAGTTGTTCATCAAATCAAAGATAACAACGTGTCAACGAAAAATGTGGGATTCACAATAAATCAGTCTGACAACAATTGCTACGTAGACAAATCCAACAAGAAGAATTTCATTTACGATTTTAATCAAAATGTATTTCTCAACAATTATCCTAATCTTTGCCAAGGGCACAATTCTATTTCCAATTAAATTTTGAATTTGACTTTATCACGTAGATTGATTAAATATAATGATGTAAATCATTTACTAATTTAGCATGTAAGCGTTCAAGGTCACTCTGCCAACTCTTTTTAGTCTATATTTAATTCATTCCGAGAACACTGGAATGTCAAAATTTTATGTTATTTTGTTACGTTGTTCCACTATTGAAATCAGTAACACTACATTGATATAGCAATAAGTTGGATTAATTTTCTATTAATCGGTTAAATAAATGCACCCAGTTAGGCGGCACTGGTGATTGTATTTTTAATTTTTTAATGTGTTCAAAATATTTTCTTACATGTTTCAAATTTTAAAATAAAGACGTACAGTACTGGAAAAAATAATTCGGCCACCCATGATTTGTCAAAAATATTTCCGAAAAATTGACGCCAAGAATGTCATAGATATTTTTTTATTTAGATTTGTTGTTGCAGAAAGAGGAATTAATCAATGTTGAGAAATAATTATCATTGTTTACTTTAAATTTCGAGAAGAAATCCTACAATGCTTTTGATTAGCTTATTTTTTCTTGGAAAAATCAGAGAATCTATAAAAAATTTAATTGATTGAGCTTTTTTCAGTTTATTTATTTTGAAAATATCTAATAACAGTCTTTCTTATATATATGATGTGTGGTTACGTACCTTTTGCCATCCGCGAGTTGATTTTCCCCAAACATTTGGAATGTATGAGTCAACGTAATATAGACCAACTTGTAGAGCGACACCGAGTACTGTCGGGGATACCATCAAACATTTCACTATTGAAAACATCATTGGTCTGGAAGACCAAAGAAGACCTCCAAAACTTCCCAGTCAACTTTTGTGTGCCTTTCAAAGCGAAATCCCAGGAAAACTTCAGAGGAACTTTACAAAGAATGGGCTGATGGTCACCCGCGATGTCAAAAACTGTGCGGAATATCCTGAAGAAGTATTCAATTGGGACTTTTTGGCACCCAGAAAGCCACTCTTAACCTCAAAGCAAAGATTACGCCGTCTATGCTGGCCAAGTTGATGTGAGACTATTCGTCTGAGCATTAGTCTAATGTTATATTTTCATATGAGTCAATATTTGAGTTGCAATAATCAAAGAGAATGTTGATAAAGAGACCAACGCTGCAGAAGTTCAGATGCTTCCTCAATTTATTCGGGGGACCATGAAGTATAGTGGTAAATCTGTTATGGCACGGGGTGCAATATGGAAGTGTGGTCTTCGCAAGGTTGTTCACATCACTGGTACTCTCCGAAGCTCTCAATATACTTGGATTCTAGAGTAGGAACTCTTGCCACTCCTTACAATTGTTTCATTATATCAGCAGGTTGGTGCTCCATGTCATACTTCAAAAGAAATGAAAAACTTTTCCGCAATAATGGGATTGCTATCATTGCTGACTGGTCTGGTCATTCTCCAGACCTTAACATTATCGAAAATATGTAGGAAAAGGCCAAAATCGGATTGCACAGCATACCCTTCACACTGAATAAGCGCTGTGGAGCACAATAAAGAAAGAATTATATGCAATACCCAACAGCTTTATTGAAAGACTTTTTGCTTCAATCCCTGATCGCCTTGAAGCTGTTATTCGCTTAAAGGGATATCCTACAAAATATTACAAGAAAGAATTTTGTTGCTAAGTGCTTATATTGAGTGAATTATTGATTTATGTATCCCATTTTAAATTTATTTTTTTGGATTTGCTCATTTATTAATTTTTTTTTCAAGTGGCCAAATACATTTTTCCAATGCAATTTTTTTAATTTTGATTAAAAATTAATAGCCAATTGTTATTCTACATAATTTATGGTACTAGATATACACATTTTCTTTTCTTAATCAAAGTAACACTCAATTATAATCTTAGACTCACTCTATCCAATGAATGTTCATTATTTATTCAAAATAGCAAGGTGGTCGAATACATATTTCCAGGACCGCATTTTTTTCATTCTTTGGGATACACAGATGTCACATTTTGGTGGATATAATTTCAAGTAGTCATAGTGAAATCTAAGGATGTTTTATTAATGCGTGTTCAGGAAATAATACAATTAAATTATATGCATTTTGCCTAGCAAGAAACAGTTCACATCTATTTAATATCAAATGCACCGTATTAAAATTTTCGGTTGCAAAGTGTTTTCTGTTGATAAATATATCATTACCAAACTAATCCTCAAAAAACATTTGGATGAGATGTTGAATTAGGATTTATCAGCATACAGATATATATATTTTAGAAATTAAACTGTATGTAAATATCTATACTTGAAGTGAGTGACCTGGAGTGACTAGAGCTCACTTGATCACCGTCCGGTTGGACCACCAACTAATCTATAAAGCACAGTTCTAAATAGCACTTTCTTAAGTGCACTTGTCTAATCTAAGCCACGTCAAAATGCATTTATCAAACGTACATATATATATCTTGTACTTACTATAGTCTATTTATCATATAGAAAATATTTGGGTCAATGTGGAAATATTTTTTATTGATATATATATATATATATATATATATATAGGTAATTTCAAAAGTAGTTGACTAAAACAATAACTTTTCCAAATATAAAATCCAAGTTTCATGCTACATTCACATATATTTGGAGAACACTAAGTTAGTTATTGATCAATAAACTCATGAACATCTATAGGATGTATCGATTATGTCCACTCCTGAAATTATTTTTCTTGTCCAAAAATGTTTGAGTTTTGCTAAGCGCATCTTTTTTGTAGCATTTTTAAAACATTGCTAATCTAAATTTTACTAGCTGTTCACTAATTACGTGTACTAAAACCAAAAAGACTTATTTAGAATTTCGGGGATTATACAACCAAAAATGGCAGAATTGAATCAGGAATAAATTTTTAAAATCTCTGATTACGGAACCCAAATTGTTTTATTGAGGATTTTACTATTAAATGAATTAATAGATTAATATTTTATTTAGATAGACTTACTTTGCCAACAAAGTCTGGGTGAGGATTTGATTATTCAAAAGATAGGCAAATGATTAAATTTAATAAAAAAATATTTACCTTATAAAAGATAAGTATTTTTATACTAAAAACGAATGATGGCAATTTCTAATGAAAAACAAATCAAGTTGAATTTACGCGTTTCCATTAGCTTGATATTTATTAAAAATTTTAATAATCATTGCTCAATTGTTAAATTGACTAAAGATTTGCATTCTTTAAACAATATTAGATAAAGAACGAGTGAGTCTTTACCAAATTCCAAATAATTAGGCTTTAATAGATATAAGGTAATATGCTTCATTTGTAGTTAGGGCTGAAGCAACACACCATAAACCAATTGCGTTATTTACTTCGTAAAATAATTAAAAATAATTCATATTTTTTGATATAAGAACCAATTAATGTGCAAATTATTTATTAAATTATAAACTAAAATTATAACTTACAATGTTTCAGTGGATATTACAACATACTGTATGTTTGAATGAGTCACATAGTACTATCAGTACAGAATCCACCACTATCGCACAGTAATAGTGTGTTTATATTTATTTCAAAGTTTACCACTATCAGTTCAAGGTAACGGCGATACTAGACGTCCGCGAATAGTCATTTACCCAGCTAAGTGATCATTGACACATGCTGCTTTTTGCTTATCTCAAATTCAAGTTTCTTACTCATACTTTTGTATTTCAATGACATCCAATAAGAAAGTATCATTTCAAACTTTGAGAGGAGGAAAGAAGCACAATATTATATTTATAGCAATACATTTCTTTTTAAAATAAATGTTAGTGCAAATTTTTTAATTGGGGAGTATAACAGGACTGTGAAGTAGGGGGGGNACCAGTTACTAGTTTATTGAATAAAAGGATATCATTAAATTGCAATAAAAGGGAAATTGGTAAAAGATTCAATTTTAACAAACGGTCTCGGTNACTATCGCACAGTAATAGTGTGTTTATATTTATTTCAAAGTTTACCACTATCAGTTCAAGGTAACGGCGATACTAGACGTCCGCGAATAGTCATTTACCCAGCTAAGTGATCATTGACACATGCTGCTTTTTGCTTATCTCAAATTCAAGTTTCTTACTCATACTTTTGTATTTCAATGACATCCAATAAGAAAGTATCATTTCAAACTTTGAGAGGAGGAAAGAAGCACAATATTATATTTATAGCAATACATTTCTTTTTAAAATAAATGTTAGTGCAAATTTTTTAATTGGGGAGTATAACAGGACTGTGAAGTAGGGGGGGGGCGGTTCAAACTTTTGTTGAAAAATTTTTAACTACTTTTAAAGTTACTTTTTCTAAAGAATACTTGGTAAATATTGAACACAATTTTTTGAAATATTTTGACAACGAGAAAATATACACACACCCTCAAAAAATCAAATATAATTACAAATTTTTGCTTAATTGCAAATTCTGAAACAACAACTAACTTCATAATTTTTCATAAAAACATTTTTCTATTTTTCAGGGTAAGTTTATTGCCATTTTTAGCATTCTCTAACTCTTTCTGAAGAACATTGTTAGGTAATCTAAACTTGTGACTCTTTTCTATGCAATAAAAATAAAATTAATTAATCCTGAACATATTGGTTGCTTTTTCAGGGGAAAACCACCATTTTAGTATAAGGTATGAATGTACCTTTTAATCTTAGAAAACTAAATCTATCCCCTCTCTCTTTTCGTTTTGCTATGAAATTATAATTCTAACATCTAAGAGAAATTTAAGGTATCTGATACCTCATAAATGCAGATAAATAACATATAAAAGAATATTGGTTAAACTATCTTATTGATGACGTCATTCCTAAATGACGTATTCAAATTGACATCAAGTCATTAAGATTTTTTTTGATCCATTGTCAATTGAATGTAATCTTCGAGGGTTATAATTGTTTAAATTTTGATGGGATTAGTAAGCTTCTCCTCTCAGTACTGGAAATCTCAAAACTTTTTAATACAGATAGGGTTAAGAAAGCGAATTTCAAGCATAGAAACCCTTTACAACATTAGATAATATAGTCTTGTGTTTTATGGTATGTATACTGGAATTTGAATGTATATGTATTTTTTTAACGAGAGACAATTCATCTGAACATTGGTCTAATGTTAAATTTTCAGATGAGTCAAGATTTGAGCTATACTCATTGAAAACAATGTTGATAAAGAGACCAACTGCGCAGAAGTTTAGATACTTGCCTCAACTTACTCGGGTGACCATGAATTATGGTTAGAAGTCTGTAATAGTATGGGTGCAATATGGCAGTGTGGTTTCGCAATATTGTTCACATCACTATTACTCTCCTAATCTCTTAATATGCTCGGATTCTAGAAAAGGAACTCTTGCCGCTCCTTAAAAGTGATCAATGTATCAGCAGGATGGTACTCCATGTCATACTTCGAAAGAAATGAAAACCCCTTCCACAATAATGGGATTTCAATCATTGCTGACAGGCCTGGTCATTCTCCAGACCTTAACATTATCGAAAATATGTACAAAAAAGGTCAAATATCGAATTGGACAGCGTACTTTTACCACTGAAGATGAACTGTGGATCGCAATAAAGAAAAAATTTTATGCAATTCCCAGCAGTTTTATTAAAAGAATTTTTGCTTCAATCCCTGATCGCCTTGAAGCTGTTATTCGCTCAAAAGGACACCCTACAAAATATTAGAAGAGACAATTTTGTTGTTAAGTGCTTGTATTGCATCAATTATTAATTTATGTATCTTATTTTGAATTTACTTTTATCTATTTGCTCATTTGTTACAATTTTTCAGGTGGCCGAATACATTTTTCCAATACAAATTTCCAAATTTTGATTAAAAATTAATAGCCAATTGTTATTCTACATAATTTATGGTATTAGATATACACATTTTCATTTCTTAACCAAAGTAACACTTAGTTATAATTTTAGGCACACTCTATCCAATGAATGTTCATTATTTATTCAAAATAGCAAGGTGGTCGAATACATATTTCCAATTCTGTATATATATATATATATATATATATATATATATATATATATATATGCCTTCTCATACAAATCCTAAGTAATTGGATACATTATCAAATTGGCTGTCTTTTACTAAGCAGATGATACATTTCGAGATGGAATACTGTTTCTACTCACTTGCTCAGTTTTTTAAACATTTTAAGACGTAGATAGCCCTTTTGTTTGTACTTTTCATAATCAGAGTAGTTATTTATAAAACTTGTAGTATATATTAAAATGATATAGATTAAAATGATATTACAAATTTATTTATCAAATTATAAAGAAAGTCTGTATCAACATCAGGGACATCGAGAGGGTGATAGGGGCTCCAAAAAGGATTTGGGCCGCGCCGGACATAAAAACATTAGAGTAATAATAACATGTTTCATACAGCAAAAAAAAGTACGAACAATTTTTTTTCAATGCAATTGCATGTATCTATAAAAAATGAGAAAAATTTTTAGAATGTTAACCTTAGAAAGGTAAATTGTGTCATGAGACTAATAAATTAACTTAGCTAAGGAGAGAAATTAACTAAAGAAGGGTTAACCGGTTAACATTCAAGAGGTTCGATTGTATGTATGTATTAACTTTTTTAATAACACATACCTTCAATTGTAGATATGGGAAATTTCGAAAGAGTTATTCTTCCAAATTCGCAAATTGCATTACCCTTGACAATGTCCATAATTTTGAACACTTAGTAATCTCAGTTTTTATTCTATATTCACATAATTTTTTTTTGCAGAAAATCGATTTAGCTATTCGGCAAACACATGTCAGTATGTCAGTTCGATTTTCTGCTCCTAAAATTATTTCTTATCAATGAGGATGTGTGAGTTTTGTGCATTGACTATCCTTAGCACTGTTAAGATATTGCTAAATTTAAAGACATACATACAATATATATATA
>CABFPE010000253.1:195834-209330 GCA_900660155.1 Hofstenia miamia
ATATATATATACAATATATTTATATACATACTTTAGTTATTAGAATTTTATTTTGTTAAAGCTGTTGACTAAATGTCGCTGTTTATATAGAAGTTTTTATTAGCAAGATTGTTTGCATTGAATAGAAACTAAATGATTAGTCAGGAATCATTTATTTGCATCGTAACAAATGGTTAGTAAACTCTTGAGTTTCTTTGTTTGTCAAGCAAATATTTAATCAAATTAAGCAGATTGACGTTGAGGAAATTAAATCAATTGAGTTGACATCATGAATTTGTAAATTTTCATGCTACTGAAATTGAATGTCATATACAGTCACACTTTTAACCTAAATATCTCATTTTAAGTGCAGGCAACGTTAAGAAAAACTACAATATCCAATTGCTTTACAAAACACATACTTAGTGTTTAAAATATGAATGCTAATTGTATTTTTTCTTTTAGATTATACTAAACAACTTTGTAATGCTCAACATACTCAACAAAGGAGGCTATTTCAGGGTTGTCAATGGGTTTAGAATTACAATAACTGGCTCTGGCAAAGCCAATCATCAAATTTCTATGAACAGACCCGACATTGCCAACTCATAAATAATATTTTGATATTTATTCAGATGTTAGGAATATTAATGATGCATTGAATTCAGGGGTGGGAAATATTTTAGACAATATATATGAACTTTCGGAAAAGCAACCAAAATACTTGAAACTTTATAGAATGATTGTACAATGGCTGAAATCCAACAAATGCAATTAAAGTACAGGGAAGCAGACGTGACTATCTAAAAGTTGTGTAGGCTCTGTTTTCATGGATTCATGATGTATTAATTGTAGTTATATAAATGGGAACTAAATATTGATATATTTTGAATTTGATCACTGCAACGCTCAAAATACTCACCATTTAAGAATTATTGAAGAATCAATCTGAATCTGAAATTATTAACTCAGGGATTTCTTAAAATCTTATATACTGAGATGTAAATTAATATTCGGTTTTTGCGTTTTTCACACTAATAATATTTCTTCAAATTTTCACAAATCCTAACGATTAGTTAATAAGAACATTCAAAAGTATGTAATATTTGAAAGGTGAAGGTATTGCGTCTGGAAAATTGTTTAAACATTCCTGCCTATTAAATTTTGTATGTATGAAAATTTGGACCTCTCAAATAATGATACCTCCGATTCGCTTTTATAAATACTATTTGACCTGAAGAACTCTAAGAATCATGTAAGAATAGTTTAGCTTTACATTGATTGAATCATTAAGAATCACTAAGGCTTGGCTCATGTAATTCTTATAAAAGAAAGAGCGTACTACTTTAGCTTAACTGTGTTTATCGGCCCATTAGATCCAACATCAAATTTACAGATGTTTGCAAATTGAAATATTTCTGATACGATGTGTCGTTTGTTTGTAATTCTGCTGTCCTACAAATGCTTAATGCTAGACAGACTAAATAAAACTGTCGATACAGGTGATTCTAAATATAGATATACATGCATTGTCTCTACACATCATTAATGGAAGTATATCAGAAAAAATATATAATAATTTAATAATATAAGCGCGGGGATTCAAAGCAGTGCCATACATATTAATAGAAATAATTCAAATTTGCTGATATCTGTTAGGAGTAATCTGATAAGCAATATATTAACATAATCGCTGAACAATGTGCGACTTTCCTGAATTATTATTAGCAGACGAATTAAAAGGGCGATAACTCATTTTAATATAAATTTCATTTCCATGATTAATTGAAACCACTGGAGAGAATAAATATTATTGTCTTCACTCATTCCAGTAATTTACTATCTTATTGAAGTCGCTTAGCATTGAATTCAATTATTGCAATTTGAATTGATTGATAAAATTAGATTGAACCTCCAACTTAGTTCAATTTAACGCCTGTTGCTTAAATTCATCAACATTAGCTTGAATTTTTTAGAGCTAGCAATTGCTTTTTTTATTACACACAATTTGTGCTAGAATATTCACATTTAAAACCTCTCAAACCGAGGGCCTAGCCAGAATTTGCGGAAGTAGTGACTTTTAACTGGGGAGGATCTTCTTCTTAGTAAATCAATGTTCTTCTTAATATCGAAATCTTCCAAATAATCAAATGATTAGAGTCTTAGTATACATCAAATTAATATTATATAATTAAGTTTTTGTGACTAAATTTCACAGGGACCCTCGCATGTATATCATCTAAATCACAATTTATTCGAATATTTCTAAGTTGTATTTTTCCTAATAAATTGGGTCTTATTTAATGATTTATGTTCTTGAAACACTGGTATTACTTTATTGCATTGTACGAGGTCTTAAATAACTTAAAGTAAAATCCAATGAACAGTATGAATTGGTGTTAAATATGCTAATAAATCATAAATAATATAATTACAAAAAACAAAACTGCAATGTCAAGCTGAAATATAGAGGTCTAGCATAAAATTCATACATTCTTACAAAAAATATGCATGTAGTTTTCATTGTATTATACTTTATAACCAATTGAATTGGAAAATACACTTTCCTGTGCTTTCAATTGTTACAAGAATTAGGAAATATTTGTTCTGTTTCCTGTGCTCTTATTTTTTTCATATGTTGTTAATCAAATTTTTCTTAGTTTGTTCTCAAATTTTTACCCACAATATTTTTAGAAAAATTTTGTAATTCAACAAAGAGAAAATAGATGCTTATATATCCATGTATTTTTTTTTGCAGTGTTGTTAAAATTTTAAAAGTAAAACTTTATGTAATTGAAAAGTTTCCAGGGGCATAAAAACCGTCCAGGGAATTCATATTATCAATCGTATTAATCCATACACATTCAAAACAGTAGAAAATACAATGAAATATGCATTTTCCGTCTCATCATTTTTTTGATTTTACAATAAAATTGTTATATTCTTATAACAAGGAGTTGTGTTATCATGTTATAGGGAGCAGAATTATATTTTTGGGATTTGGGCAAACAACTATATTATAAATTCATGTTAAGATCCGTAAGAAACCTTATATAAATAATAAGCATACGATTGGCGATTGCACATAAATACTCACTGTGCTTTGAGTTGCAATAATAAATTTTGCTCAAAAATTTTCGAAGGAGCCTTGATAAAGGGTTTTTAAAGATTTTATTTTAGTAGAAATTATCATCAGATTTAAACAAATTTTATTTTATAATAATGCCTGGATTTAAATGCAAGTTTATATTAAAGATCACTGCTATAATACAAGAACAAACATAATGATAGCTTGCCCAGTGTGATATTTCTTAGCATGACTAATATAATATGTAGAAAAAAATTTTTTAAGCGTATATACATAGAACCAAAAAGGAAAAATCGTAGTTGTATCCTGATTTGCTAAGATTCTGCAAAATCAAAATTCTTCATTTCTTCTCACAACTACAAATTATTGTCCCATATTTGAAGTTGACGGCCTTCTCACCCAATATAATCAATATTTATTGTATTAGACTGTATTAGGTTAGGATTAATTTTTAGGAAAAATTTTTTCTTCTATAAACCTTGATGTATTATACCTATAAACTTGGCTCAAAAGTCTCCGAGTGTATTGAAAAAGGCCTTTCATATGAAATTCAAAAATATGCAAAAATTATTTTTATAAAAAATCGTCTTAAATATCAAAAAACCTGGTTGGCAATCAAGGCAATTCTAAGAAAGACCCTAATATGTCTAAAGTAACCTATGGATTGAATAGATAATGCCTATGCCAAAACTTGCATAAATTACGGAGTAGCCAACTTCTTGAACTCTTAAGCCCTCTTATGCTGCCACTTTTACCCCAGAAACTATTTTGAAATGTTATTGAATAGCTGCAACTCTTGAAGAAATGGAATTAGTTTATCTGAAAGCGCTGATTTAGAGCAAAAGAAGGTACTTCCATAACCTCTAGTGTTTATGACTTCTCATAAATTGCTTCATTAATTTCATTCCCTCTTAAATAAAATTTTGCGACTTTCAAAAAATCATGGAGAATTTCGATTTTCTATTATTGTTAGAAGTAAGTATGAATAAAGCCAAGCCCATGATGCCAGTAGTATAATCTAGAATTTATCTTACAATCCTGCTTGTAGACTGAGTCAGTCTGAATAATAAAAAATAAAAAGAGGAATTTATACCTAGATTTCACTGTATTTTAATTTACTCAAGACCTCGTCAATTTGGAGCAAGGTAATTAAAAGTAGGACAATTGTGATAAACACCATAAATTATTGAAAAATTAGACTTTTTTGAAGTTGCGCGGTAAATATAATAGAATATTTTGTTATTTCAATGATATTAATAGGATGTGAATGTGAAATAATTATAAATATTTTCGAATTTTATAAAAAATTTTAAATTCTCATAACTTATAAACTAATAGAGCTATTAAAAATCCGAAAGCCTACAGGCGAGTCCCATTCAGATGTCCTTCGCCAACTCAATGGATTTGGGTGGTTCATCTATTATAGAGAGATACAGTTGAGGTTATTTCGTGTTGCTTCCATGGGACTTAGATCTCCTGACAACGTGAACATTATGTATGGAGAAAATTTGAAAGTTTAAAAATTTATTGGAATTTGCATTGAAAAATTGTTATATTTTTCAAATACTTTAGAAACATCAATAAACTTTAGAAAAGATGTTCAACATTACATTCCTTCACGTTCAAAAAATGGAGAAAATTATTTTTTTAGAAAATGTGGGAAAAACACTACTAGGCTTGCCTAAGGTTAAGAACATCATTTAGCAGATACAACTAATTGACATAATTCTCTAAAATCAATTTTATTTTTATTAATCAATTTTTTATTTGCATGACGTCGTGCACCATTTAAATGTTTACCTAAAAAATCGAACACAACGGATTTCGTAAATAATATTGACTTGTTAAGGCCATAATTATTTACGGCCTCGTCCATGGCCATAAAACAAACATTTTTAAATTTACTTCACGCAGCTTGAGTTCATCTTTAAATTAGTAAATATAATCTGACTGCGGAAAAGAAGTGGACTAAGAGCATTGACTAAGACCGGTAAATGAATGTAAATAAGTAGTAAAGCATATTTTCTTTATTGAACGTAAAGGCTTTTAGCAAATTGAGGAAAATCTTATTCATGTTTGCTTTTGTAGATGCTGAATGATCACAGTAAGTAGCCTATTATTCTTTAAACCATGACCTACTTTATAGTGGGTCATGCTTAATCTCAACTGTGTTTGTGACAAATTCGTTTTGCGCTTCACAGCAAGCATTCAATGCTAAGAATGACATCTATTACTACAGAGCCGAAAATTAGGAATAGGACGAAGTTTTACCTTCAACCCTTCAATGTGGAATTCTCGACTCAAATAGTCTCAACTTCGACATTCGCCTTCGATTTCGAAGGAAAATTATCTGAAGGCAATGAAGGTCGTTTGTGATATTTGCAGTTTTCTGGGTCGCAAAATAGGGGCTTCTTTCTAGAATGTCCCTAGCAACGCCTTTGACGCCTGTCCCAGCTAACCCTTTTGCTCTAGTTTTGCAGAAAGTTCATGTTTTGTACTTGAGCAACGCTAATCTTAAGCGACAATCAAAAAGTAAATCTGAATCGAATTATGTGACGATCATTATGTGCTAACTCTGCTCTATCTTCTCTTGGCTATTTCTTGAAAAATCTTTTTTCATGGTTTTGAAAATTTGTAACAACAAAAATTCGTCAATTTCCGTCCGTTTGCTCTGAAATTTTGTTCATATATTTTTCAGGTCTATATCTAAAAATATGGCTCAAGAAATGGAGAATATATTTTTATTGTTGAGTTATTCAAAATTTGCATATATAATTATGTACCAAATTTATATATATATAAATACAGTACTGGAAATATGTATTCGACCGACTTGCTATTTTGAATAAATAATGAACATTCATTGGATAGAGTGTGCCTAAAATTATAAGGAGCGCCATTCTGCTGATATATTGCTCATATTGATCACTTGCAAGAAGTGACAAGACTTCCTTTCTCTAGAATCCGAGCACATTAAGAGCTTAGAAGACTACCAGTGATGTGAACAATCTTGCAAAAGCCGCACTTCCATACTGATGCCATTACAGACTTCCACCATAATTCATGTTCGACCGAGTAAGTTGAGGCAAGAATCTGAACTTCTGCCCAGTTAGTCACATTCTTTTCGATGAGTACAGCTCAAATCTTGGCTCTTCTGAAAATATAACATTAGACCAATGTTCAGATGAATTGTCTCTCATTAAATTGGACCACCTCACGCGGAGTAATCTTTGCTTTGAGGATAAGAATGGCTTTCTGGGTGCCACGAAATTCATAATTGAGTACTTCTTCAGGATAATTCGCACAGTTCTTGCTGTCACAAGGTGACCATCAGTCCATTCCTTTCGAAATTCCTCTGAAGTCTTAATGGGATTTCACTTTGAAAGGCAAATAAGACGTAATTGGGAGGTTTTGGAGGTCTTCTGTGTTCTTCCGGAATTTGGCTTGAGGGAGCAATGATGTTTTCAGAAGTAAAATGTCTGATGATATCCCCGACAGTACTTCGAGGACGCCTTACGAGTTGGAGATAATCAACACGCGGATGGCAAAAGGTACGTAAACAGGCATCATATAGGGCGAAGAAAGACTGTTATTAAGCATTTTCTATATAAATAGATTGAAAAAAGCTCAACCAATGAAATTATTTTACAGATACTCTCACTTGGTCTGAAATGGCCGAATACATTTTTCCAAGAAAATATTAGCTAACTATAAACATTTTAGCATTTCTCCTTGATATTTAAAGTAAACAGAGATAATTATGTGTCAACATTGATGAATTCCTATTTCTGCAACGCCAAATCTAATTAAAAAATAACGATGACATTCTTGGCGTCCATTTCTTAGAATTATTTATGACAAACCATGGGTGGCCAAATTCTTTTTCCCAGTACTGTATATATATAGGCCTATATATAGCTAATTATCATAATTTATGAATGAAATGCCCTGAGCCCAAACAACTGTAAAATCATTTTCCTGACATCAGAGATAAAAAATTACACTTTTCAGTAGCGAGTAATTTAAATATATGTAAACACCACATCACAAATAGTGCAAGATCGAAGCCAATTGAGTTTTGGTATTTCATAGTTAAAATAAATCTAGCTCAACATTCGTCTCCGACCTTCGCAAAGCTTCCGAAACCTTCGTTTAGGGTAGGTTACAATTTTAAATTGTTTCATTACTATTTGAAATAGCTATTTTTTAATTAATATATGGGGAAATGCTTATCTATTTCTTAGTCATATCATAATTAATAATGCATGCAATTCAATTAAATATATTAATAATATGATAAAAATCACAAAAGCGACTTTCGCCATCTGTTGTGCCATAACTTATCAAACGCGAACTTCTGTTAAGTTTGTGTTTCATTGAACAGCAATGCACAACCGGTTTACTTAAAGTTCGCGATCGCGAATTACAGATTAAAACATTTCTGAGGTTTTCCATCCACGTCTACTTGCTCTGTGCTCTATTTTATTGTTAGGACTAAGTTCAAAGAATAATACCATAGATTAATCAATGTTTTCATATAAAAAATTGTTTTTATTGAATAGTTGGTGCCCTAATTTGTGAAAGGCAACCATCAATAATTCAGGTGGGGAAACTAATTATTTATGAGAATCAAGTTAAATAAATAATTCATCCCCCCATTATTAAGCTCATTGTTTGAATCCTTTGCTATAAACTAATACACGAAAACCAGAAACCATCAATTGTATGCCCTTTTCAATTTATAATAAAATAGAAAACATTGTTACTGTATAATGTATTAACAATATATTATTGAATGTCAACAAAAAATGTTTAAAAAATCGGAAGATATAATACTGCCTTTTCATTTATATATTGAATTAAATACTACTTGGTTACCATTTTTAGAATGTTTGGCAGGGTCTCTAACTCAGGACATTGACGTATACCAGATTGTTCCGTGCATCGTATATTCGTATAGTTTATAGATTTTGCTTCGTATATTGTTTTCGTATACTGAATTTTTCTCGTATGCTAAGCCGTATATTTGTAAATGATGTTTAGAAATAATCCCTTTCCTATCAATTGCCACTTTTGCTTCACACTCTACAGTTTTTGCCAGATGTTGAAGAGAAATCAATTATCTAATAAAATATTTTCCTAAGTTAAGCTACAGTGAATACAGTCTCTTAAACTGCTTTCTATCTTTAGGTTACTTCGTATATATACGATATTATCTTAAAGCTAACCGTATATTCACTTTTTATAGCAAATTCTCTTATATTCGTATAGTATCTCTTATATTCGTATATATATATATATATATATATATATATATATATATATATATATATATATATACAGTACTGGCCAAAAGTTTGGGAACAGTAACCTGTCTAAAGCGTGTTTTATGTTATTTCCTGGAAACTTCGTAAAATTCCTGGAATTTCCAATTTTTTCTTAGAATTTACAACAGATTCATTTAGCCAATCAAATTAACATAACTTTAGATTTACACACAATACATTTTCACTGAAAAAGCACTATCATTATATTGAAATTTCACCAACAAAGCGTGCTCAAATTCATATCTTATACGAGGAGGGGCACAATTATCGCGCTATAGCTGTTAGAATGGGCGTGTCAGTATCTTCGGTATCCAGAAGTGTTACTCCCTATCAGCAACTGCAAAATTTTCCCCTCGCAAGCGTTCTGGAAGACCAAAAGTGGCAAACCCTCAGACTGACCGTCTCATTCACCATTACGTCGTCAATCAACCATTCTCTTCATCTTCTGAAGTCAAAGCAAATCTAGGTGCGTAGTACAGAATGTATCAACACGCACCATTAGGCGTCGATTGAATACTACCTTTGACCTTCCATCGTGCAAACCGGCAAACAAACCCTGATTGTTTTCAAAGAACATTCGAGAACGGTTGCGCTTCTGCAGGTAATACCAACACTACACCTCTGAGATGAGGCATCAAGTAAGGTTTAGTGACGAATCCAAGATTTGCCAGTTTACATCATACCGGCCACACGTTCGACGACCAAGAAACCAAAGATTCAACACACGTTACAACCAACAAATTGTCCGCTCAGCAGTACCTTCTGTGGTGATTTGGGGTGCTGTAGCTGCAAATAGGCGTGCTGGTCTGCATTTTATTCCTCACAAAGAGACAGTCACAGCCCAGGCCTACCTCAAAATAATTCAGGAGAAAGTTCCCAAGTTTATGCAGCTTCCCGGAACATCTGTACTACAACAAGATGGTGCTCCTTGCAACAGCGCCAAAATTGTGAAACAATGGATTGCATCACAAGACTTTCGGCTGCTTGAGAACTGGCCGGGAAACGCCCCAGACCTCAACGTCATAGAAAATTGCTGGCATCACATCAAAAACTGTCTGAGGAAGTGGCAATGCACATAACTCGACGATCTGAAGGAGCAAATTAAAGTGGTATGGTGCACAGAGATTACTGATGATTTTGTAGAAGCTTGTCAAGTCAATGTCAAATCGCATTGCTGCGTGTTTGGCGAATAATGGCGGACATACAAAATATTAGTGAGTTTTTCTGAATAAACTATTACTTTCTACACAGTGTTATCATATTGTTTCTCCATAGTGTTATTATATTGTTTCTACATTGCGTTTTTTAGTGTAAAATACAAAAATTTCTAAATTTGGAAAGTGTTCCCAAACTTTTGGCCAGTACTGTATATATATATATATGTCAATGCTCTGCTCTAATTACATTGATTATTCAAAGATAATATATCTCTCTAGAAAGCATTATATAGAAGCTCATTTCAAAGTATTTGTCTAAACTTTTCAAGAAATCATTTTAAATTGCACATAGGGCTTTAGGAATAATAGCATCTGTCAAGCATGAAATATATGATTCGATGGCGATTCCTAAAACTAAATATGTTTCAGTTGTCTACTTTCCTTATATCGTGAAATCTGACACGGTAATCAAATCTTAATATTACGTACAAAGTTGATTTCAAATAACCAGAGCATATGCAATATTGTTAATTCTTTCTACTGTCTACTCAAATATTAATAATTCACTTTCCTAGGAGTACTCCTCTGAATAGGACTTCTTTAGACATGACTTTGAAACTTTTTAAGAAAAGCATGACAACAGAAGACAAACGATTGATATCAATCTTTATTATTCATGGTCAAGTTTCTTATTGCTGCCAGGCTGAAGCACTCCCTAGTCATTTCCTCTTCTGCAATGGACATAGCAAATTTTGTGGTTTACTAAATTGTGAAGTACTTATGGATTACATAAATAGAGCAAAATGAGTTGATAATTATTCTCTTCAAAACAATAATTTTTCCATCTTATTATAATTCATAATATAGTTTGGATTTTAAAAGTTTTTTAGTGCAATTGTACGGTACTTAAGCACTGATAACATTCTCTCATAAACTATATATTTGACGTCAATTCCTACATTGCACTGCTTCAATTGTTTCACCTTTATAACTTAAAGATACTAAACAAAAAGCAATTTGAAATTCAAGTTCTCAAAAATACAAACATTCGCTTGCTTTCTCTTTCTCTCTCTTTATATGTATATATTATTGACTACTTTATTTCTTAATTAAATTACTGAATAAAATATTTAATCTGTTGCACTTCATTATTTCAGTCTCTCTCTTCAGAAGACTGTGTTTCTCTATAAACAACTTGTTAGAATACGATATTAAATATGTTGAAATTACGCATTACTAATCAAATTGAATACTGAATGGAGATATTACACACATTTTAGTTTAGCAAATATAATGTAATTGCAAGCATTATTATATGCAATATAACTATTGCAAATACTACATTTAAAATTGAATCCCGTCAATATATAGCTTGACAAAAACAGCGATATATATATATATATATATACACTGTTTTGTTTCCAAAGTTGATGATTAGTTGTAAAACATTTACTAGACTAAAAATTAAAAATTTATATCGAGCTGTTCAACGGATACTTTCTAACTAAAAACGGATTGGCTTCGTGCGAGATGTAATAAATTATTTTGAATGCAATTAATTATATGGAATATTCCTTCGTCACAATTACGACGTCATTTCTCTAACAATGTATGGTATAATTTATTTCTTCGAGCAATTAGCCACACTTTTAAATAGGAATAAAAGCATTTCTACATTCAGAATAAGCAAAGAGTACAAAGATCAAAGTTGTCTACGAAATATTAAAACGGCTTTCAAATGCCACAAATCGATGTTGAACACAATAACAATATACTATTTAAGGACATAAAGCATAAAGACAATAACAGCAAAAAAACACCTCTTGTAAGCAATCTATATGCGACACCAATCAATGATGGCGTTTTAAAAACTTTGATGCTGTATATATATATATATACGTTGAAAGTAACTTTCGAAACTCCGAGAAAATGGATATCCTAATAAAATGCTAAAAGAAATAGCATCAAAATGCTTAAATTCAAATTATATAATCGATGAAGATATATATATATATATTATATATATGCATCTCCCAATATGTATTTTCCACATATCCACATTAGGCACCCTTTCATATAAATTATTTCTCAAATATTGTACGAGATAGTATTTTTGTATCCTCTACCTTCATATATTATACTTCAGGAATCTGTTCAGAGTTCTAAAATATAATCGAAAAAATTCATCTTTTAGAAAAATTCGTGACTCCCTCTATGTAGTCTGGAAAAGCTTAGTAAACCTCTTTATGTAGCCGTTTTGGCTAAAATCCATAGTACAGAGAGAGGATGACAGTGCGGAAAAAATGGTGAGAATTCAACTAAGCTTTAAGTCTCGGTTAAGATCTACCTGAATTTTAAATATTTAAATGATTTTGTTTATGAACCGAATCAATGTTGAGAACCCATTAATAAAGTATTGATCCGAACTGTCCCTTATCAACCACTAAAATTCGTGAACCAAAGTGCCCTAATATACAGTGGTAGCCAAAAGTAATAGGCACCCATCAAAAATTCAAATACTAGTTTGCTTTTCAACAGTTGATATAATGTGAAATACAAACAATAATATCAAAATACGTCAAAAATTAGTATTTGGTAGAATGGCCTTTTGCGGTAACTTAGCTCACCCTCCAACATCCACGTCTTCTTAATCAATTCAATTAAGTGCTCATAGGCGTGACGATTTCGTGGAGCCACTTCTTCTTCATCAGAGACTAGAGGTTCTCAATTGGCTTTAAGTCATGGCATGTCTTTGGTAAACATTCAAGCACTTGAACATTGTTCTTAATTTTGATGGTTTCATAGTGTGATGGGGAGCACCATACTATAGGAAGTGGGTAATCAATGATTATTAATGATCACAAGAGTTTATCATGAAAAATTTGAATGTACACAACAACATTATTGTTTTTAAAGCAGACATGATCCTTACCCCACCTCAACCAATATGACCAGTGAAACCACCCTATGCCATCACCTTCTTGAATTCCTTCACAGTTAGAATAGTCTAGTGCATATTAGGCACTGATTAACTGGCGAAAACATTAAATTTAACTAAATTCCCAAATGAGAGAACATTGACTCATGAAAAGATGTTACGTGCTTTCACTGGTCTTTAGTTCAGAAGTGGCATTTTGAGTAGAATGTGAATCAGTCTTGCATGATCGTTGTTCTGAGGGGCTTGCAGCATGGTGTGTATGATCCTAGTCTAGTCACCTTGTTAGTTAATAGCATAGCATTGATTTAGAATGATGCACAGAAGGCGACTGTTTGGCCACGTGGACATTCAGCTGTCAGGTCTGATTGACGATATTTTCAGTCTCCCAATTCTATTACGAGATGAGAAGTCCTCTGTCTGATCCTTCTACATCATTCTTTAAACTATGGTCTTCAGAGAGCATCACAAAGTATTTAATGCTTTGCTATTGCAACTTGACTGACAGTGTTTGTGTAGCTCGCAGATCCGAGCATATTTAGCTGCACTTAATTGACTTTCTCAATGCATAATATAAATAAAGTGGCGACAATAGTGCAGTTACCATGGCTAAATGTACCGGTACTAATATTATTGTGAGTATCCTGTCACATCTGACTGTTCTGCCAACCAGTAAAATATGTGTATGGATTGACATTCCAAAGAACTGATCCAATTTTAATAAATATTTGCTAATAAACAAATTACTGTATTTTTTATTCAACAAAGAATTGGGAATATTAGTTTTGATCTTCATTAGCTTAGAAATAGACTGATGTCACAAGATAACATACATGAAAGAGATCTTGTCTGAATGACAAAGGATCTCGGTTCTCTTCCATTAATCAAATAAGGAAATGAAAGACAAATATAATTTGAGTTACAAAAAACTTATTATTTGAATACTGGAATAATAGGTGCGTTGCAAGTGATTTCCAACTATATATATATATATATATATATATATATAT
>CABFPE010000253.1:209498-233496 GCA_900660155.1 Hofstenia miamia
TATATATATATATATATATATATATATATACATTTAGATAGATATATACTGTATTTATATATATATATAAATACCAGTTCTAATGTTTCTTAATCTGTTGCAAATAGTTAATGTTAGTTTGCTAAGGCAGAGACTCTAACTTAACTATTGGTTGCGTGACCACAATTTTATACCATAATTGGGTACCGGATACATCATCCACTAAACATATTGTTTCAAAATAGCCAATATAGTTTTGGAGGAACATTAATCATTCCAGTGAAAGCAGACAAAGCATATGTTTTACATTTAATCTAATACGAGTTTAATTATTTACAATTACATAACAGATGTCTAATTGGAATATATTTTTATGGTTTGAACTAATCTGCTTTAACTTTCTATCGATAATCAAGAAAATTCAGGTTATAAATAAGTCAGTGATTTTGCAGTAAGCTTAGGTAAATGAATATGAGTACAAATTTTGGCTTAGAACAGTTAGGTTAGGGCAAAAAAAACAGCTGAAGCCTCTAAACTATGTTTCGGTTGTGATTTTATTGCTTCTCATTTGCTATTTCCAATAAACTATAATCGTGTATGTGTTAAGCACGTGATGTAGTTATTGTAAGCTATGACATGACAATAAATTACTTCGTGTAAAATTCCGCATGATTATCGTCTGATAGTGGCCTGCTTATCACGTGTTTGTGAAAATATAATTTCTACAACAGAATTTATTCAAAAAGATCATTATACTACTTGTAAATAAGGGCATGCTCATTGAGGAAAACATTTCCCACATATATCCTGACTAACAGTAATTAATGTGTCAGCATGTCAATATTTAATGTATGAATACATTTGAGAGGAATGGTTTGAGAATAGTTGTTGAGGTTTTTTCCATTAATGCTATTCTGCGGATTTAAATGTATAGATGACGTCATTTTGCTTAATAGTGGAAATTTATTGATTTTTATACCCAAATACGCATTGTTATTAGAATTCCTTCTGCTTTGAGGCCTAAGCCTGGGTCTGCTGTTAGAGTTTGAAAAACATACCCAGTGAATCTTAAGGCAAATGTTTTTTACTCTCAAACTAATAAAAATTTGGTGATATTCAATTTTTTTCTTTTTTCATAGTGAAGGCAAACGAAAGTTATCAAACTTACTTCTTAAATTATTTTCCTTAAAATTTTTTAGTAGCAAGATGAAACTTTATTTACATTATACACATTTGTTAGGTAATGTTTTTTCATGATGCATGTACAGTTGATATTTTTTAGTTATTGTGAATCTATTTGTTCCTAAATAAAGTGAATCCCAAATGTAAAATTGCGGCAAACATTTTTTTAATTTGAAACAATAATTTTTTTGAAAGATTGATTAAATTTAAGCTTTAAAATGACTTATAGAGGAAGACTAATGAAACGCATTCGATTTTGCATTGTCATATATAATGTATTTTTATGCAGTTGCTTCAATTTATTCGTTAATTGGGGCGAATTAGATCTTTTGTTGTACTAATTTATCGGCTATTTGTTAGTCTCGCAAATACAGCCTCATATCTTCTATTAACAAACAAGCTACTTACGGTTGGATATAAAGCAAATCGTCCTACCATCATCAAAGACTTACGTTGACAGCTAATAATGCGGTAAGGTCATACCAAAGCAATGCGAACTGTACGGTGGATAAATTATTGTAAAAGCACATAGCGAATATTAACTCCGCAGCGTTGCGTTAGTCGCGAACGTATTACAAATCCTGCTCGCCATTATTACGGCAACATTGCAATTATTCCTAGGTGATGCTATCTTTAATTATTTAGGAACATTTATAACTCAAAAGCCATTGAATGTGACATCTTATTTATTTTTTACCGTACGACATGCTCTTCTGCTAATAAGGTCTACAGAAAATGTGTGGAATCCATTTTCTCCAATTTGTTTTATTCCCTTGTCAAATATAATGTATTCGTTTTACTTATACAAGTTTGTTACTGATGTGAGAAAATTCACGTTTATTGACCTACATTTCCTTATGTTTGGGCAAAAACATTTACCATGTTTAGATACAAAACTCAAATTTAAAACGTAATGCAAAATCAATTCGGTAAATTTAAAATGAATTCAAAAAATTTAATGTTTCATCTAAAGGGCTGTAAGAAATATGATGTTTACATAGATATTGAAGAATCTAATGAGTAAAAATAACAAATGACTTTTATATTAAAAATATTTGAGTTAGCTAATTAATATTAATTAAATGTTATTTGATGAATGACAAAATTACCCGGGCAAGCTGAAATGCGCTTATTTTAATGGACAAAATTTCAAAGGACTGAGTGAAGTTCAAGAATGACCTACGTCCCTGTATAGGTGGAATTATGCCTGACGCTGTCACTCGCTTTCACACGTAGCGTAGTTGTGCAAAAGTCTGTTGGGAAAATGATGGATAGGATAAAGTACTTTTACAGTAGAATCTTTCAGATGTAGCTTAGGAAGCTTTTATTAAATAACCACATTTATGAAATTAATTTTGTTAAAAATTTTGATGGAATTTAAAAACATCAAAAATCTTGCAAAAATCAAAGATATTTTGATATTAAGTAAATTTGTGCTGGGTTTTAGGAAGTCATAGAAAGCACAAAAACTTTGGAGTAAATGTATGGTGGTGAAGTGCTTGCATATTGTTGAATTTGAATACAAAAATTTGAATCACCCTAATGCTCATTCCTCGCATACTCCTTCAGAAGCTTACTGCATTCTAGCCAAATCTAGCTGCAGGCCTTTCCCTCTCCTTTAGTTTATTATTACTATGATCTCTTTTCCTTTTCACAACTAGACGTTTGTGATATCCTCAGATCAAGAAGCCTACCGGTTTTTCTGGAGTCTGAGAGCCTTCCTCAGGGCTCTAATAACATTATTATTATTATTAGCAAATTCTTTCTGTGTGTCACATCCAATAGCTTTTTGCATTGAGAATTTTCTATTTCAATGTAGAGAAATTTGTTTGTTACAGAGATGGAATCGGATCGAAAATTTTAAAATCCAGAATCTTATCTGGATCCAAAACTTCAAGGTCCGGATCCGCTTTTAAAAGAATTCTGTTTTCGATCCGAAACGAATCAATTTAAATAAATATTCTTACAATAAATACATATGGAATTAAAATATTTTTATGTTTTTTTTCAAATGCTTCAACATCGTCTTAAGTTTAAAAATGGACATTTACGATATACCCGGAGTGCAATATTCATTTCAATTCATCTACTTCTTTGAAACTATCATTATATAAATTACACATTGTATATTGTATCATCTAGGCATCTCCTTCATGGTATGCAAATTCGCCGATTTCCCTTTTAAGACAAGAAAGATTCTGTTCTAGTTGTACAAGAAGGATAGTTGAAGAGGATGGATATCTTAACAGATTGAAACCTACTAACTTACTCTCCTTTTACAACTGAAAGATTTATTGTATTTCAATGGGATTTTCTATGAATTATGGGATATCAATTTAACAAATCATGTTATATTACTTTGCACGCCCAGGACTATGATCCAAGAACAAACTTATTCTTCAATTGTTGAACAGTTAAGAAATCTAATAAAAGCAGGTTATACTTTTAACGCATTCCATTTTTGGCAAATTTCGTCCACAACTACACTCATATTAATTTATTTGATCGACCTGCTATAGTTGCTCATCTTCTAAAATCTCTATTTTGGTATATTCTTTAAGCAAATACAATCCCAATGATCAATGCCTGAAGCGTGCAATCTTTCCTCGCTCTTCAAAGCTTGTCTCAATTAGCATACTTTTAATTTTTTATTTATTCTGTGTGTATTTATCTTTATCTTTATATATTTATGTATTTGACAAAATAAAGTCTCTTAGTAGTAGTAGTACTCCGCGTACTCCGCACTTCGAATAATTTACATTTAACTTTCTTGTCGTTTTTGTCATCTTTGCCTGCTTCGTCAAAGTATGTATCGAAATCACCACCAGAGAATGTAGACATTAAATAAGCAAAGTGCAGTTCACGTACCAGTCTGACTAATGAATACACTATTGACAAAATGAAAAGCAATTCTAATTTTAGTAGGTTACGTAACGACTGATTGAAACACAGTAAAATGCAAAAGATCAAGATAAAAGATTAAAAAAGCCGTATTCTTATACCCTACAATATCAAGGGCCACCGGCGAAATATAATGCCTAAACATAATACTTGTTATTAACCCATTAGACATTGACGGGTGTGACTAACCCGTTTTGTTGTTAGCCGCTAATTTATCCGTTACAGGTTACCATACCTGCTTGGCTGCTTGATAAATCTATGACTTGATTTAAAATTTTTTTAGCTAATAAAGGATATTTGAAATGAGTTACATTTTCTAGTATTAGTTTCATATGAATAGTTGCGTAATTTGAATGAAATAATTTGTACTTAAGGATTGTCACGTCAACTTTTTAAACTAACTTTGATAGTTGATTTATGAAGAACAACAATTAATGCACCATGTATTAATTTATAGTATGATATATATATTTCGACAAGCTATAAATATAGCACGATAAAAAAAGTAATCAAGGTAGAAATAAGAGAAAGCAACAAGCATATTTACAAATGATTTCCATAGCACAAGTTCATTTAAAAGTATCGTCATGATTAAAACAAGTAAAAAACTCTCCAATTTAAGGAGATTTGTAGTCCAGACGATAAAGAATGATTGAAAAAGGAGGTAATTAACTAAATTATAGTATGATGTCAATTAAATTTTATATTTTTTACGCCATCTAGTGTCGTTCCTAATCTTTTAACCTTAAAACCACTGAGGGTCAAATTTGACCGCTAAACTATTTTCAATACTAATAAAATTTTACGCAAATTATTCAAATACTCTGATATTCTACTACTCTTCCTAATTTACCCTAAAACTGTTTTGCCACAATGAAGCATAAGGGTGAGCTTAGAAAATTTCTTCAAACTCTAAACCAGCCATTGGGGTCCAATTTAATACTAAACTGAAAAAAATCTTAATCTGAGAGTTCAACAACAATGAAAATGATAAATTTTGGTGAGTTTAGCATGTAATAAAAAAATTTGAATGCCATTCAATTAGCAGCATTAATACCCCTCAGCTATGATATTTTGTGTTCCAAGGTTTTCGCAGGGTGAAGTTGAGTAATTCCGACAGCATAATGATAATTTCTTCAAAAATGTAGGAATTTGTTTAAAATCATAGCGTGTGATAACCTCAGGATTATAAATGAAACAGAGCTAACCACAGTTGCTCCAAGAAGAAAGGTTCTTGCTGAAGCTGGTACAAATGTAGTTTCTACAATCGGTGCTCTTGAAAGGGTAAATTGAAATACCATTATTACCTGTACTAATGCTAATGATTCCGCCTGTGATTGTATAAAAGGGGCTAAGATTCCCTGAAAATTCGCTTGAAAGTATTCCTGAAGATTCCCTGGTGATGAACACCAAATCTGGGTATGTGAACAATGAAATATTTCTGGAATTCCTGCAGCATTTTCAGAAAAATCGGCCCACATTTGTTGGAAACTATTTTAGTCTTAAATGTTTACTAAAACCATTCGGCAGCCGAATGCCTTTAGTATGCCCTCAACAACATTATATTGGTATGTCTCCTTTCTCATTCTACTCACAGAATGCAACCAATGGACACAAATCCCAATATTACGCTGAAGACTATGAGAAATAAATGTTGCCTACTTTGTAACATCCTCAATTATCTGCTGGTGTATGCTAAAAGTCGGATTTAGACGACAACCTGTCGGATTAAGATTATTCATGTCTCTATAAATATGCTGTGAATCATATTGACCGCATTATTAATTCTGTATGTTGAAATTCATTTTGCATAAGACAAAATTTGAAATACGTCTTTGGTTCAAACTCACATGTATGTGGCACTGAGCTTTCAGACTTAACACTTACAAACCTACAAGAGCTAAGCCTAGAGGATTGGCCAAGAATGAGAAATACCCAGCCCATGTGCGCTAGGAGTTCAACAGATAATCTACATGTTATATGTAAACCCAAGTTTGTCTGAAACCATAACTCCACACATTTCCCTTACTAAGGCCAGACAAGCTAAATACCATTTTGACATAAAGGTACCCAACAGCTCCTACATTTCTGCTGACTGTATTAGTGCAAAGATATAAAGCGTTAGCATCTTAAAGTAACCATGTTTTTTCATTAAGGTTTTGATCCCATTGTCAAACTGTGTTCACAAGGCCTATTAAGATTTGGTAAATACGTGGATATTGACACATCTGTTTGAAAATGTACTCTCCTGTCTTGATAAAAACGTGTGCTAAAAATTAATTTGTTCCTGTAGTACGTGAAAATCTTGAAGGGGTGATACACGGTCAAACTTGTGTATCAAACTTAATTGCTCCGTAAACAGCTAACTACAAGTTGGAAGGTCGTTGAGGTGATACACGATCCACTTCTGTGTCAAACTTGCAGATAAAACACGATTTCAACTAGAATCTGAGGTAATACTTTAGCTAGAAATTGTATTGTTTTCACGGATATTATATTCTACTATGTTTAACAAACGGAAAAGGCTTGCGAGTTTCAAAAAATGGATTTGAATATTTTCTCAACGACCTATATAAGCAATGAGTTGAAAAATAAAACTGAAATTTTATATTTGTATCTTGTACTTATCTAAAATAAAATTATTTTTTGCAATTTCAGGAAACAGATTTTATTAAAAAATATTAATAGAACATTGGTCTAGCAAACCGAAAATTCAAAAACACATATTAAGCAATATACATAAAAATGGGCCGATTAGCACTAATGTAAGTGAAACGAGCTTAGGCCTAGGTTTTCGGTAAATTTCCATGTCTGTGTCCCACCCTAGCAATAAATACGCACGTGTCTGTACTTACATTACATTTATTACATAATTATTTCAGAATGAATATTAATTTGCTTAATTCCTTTACTTAAAATTCAAGATAGAGCGATATGTAATTTTACAGTCATGGTAAAAAGATATTTGGTCACTTACAAAAAAGTTGATTGCAAGTACTAGTAAATACAATTTGACACCGTTTAGCAAGTGCTGCGTACGTTACTGTTTTACTAAATTTTGACGTTAATAATTAACAAATAGAATTCCTTTTGTTTGTTCTACAATCTGCAAAAAATAGATATTTCATATTTGACGTTATTTTCATCATTTATAACGTTTGTATATTAGTGCTAGTTAGTTGAAATATTTACAAATGTATTAAAAGAATAGACTTTAATATATTTAGTAACAAAAATTATAGAAGTAAACAAAACAATAAATGGATTCAATTTTAATACATATTAAATCTGTAAACAATTCGTTTTATTCCTCTTCACGCAAACACAGGACCTTATTTTGAAATAGGAACTGTTAACAAACAAAGGAACTAATTATAAAGCTCTAGTAATGCAACCATGTTCTCTTTTAACATTTTTACAATCGCCTGCAACAGCGACATCGTGAGTTTTATCCACTGCTTTACGTAAACAAATGGCAAATTTATTTTATGAAGTGGGCCATAGCGAAAGTGTGGCACACTTGTTGGAAGGGGTGATACACTCAGTGTTTCATTCAAGATTTGGAAACAGGGGGAATGACTCCTCTTCTGCTGCCCTGGAATTTACAATGGTAATTTACAAAAGAGCTGATATCTTTTTAAGCTTAATACATTTACTTCAAAATTATGTTCGCCAATATAATGATGAAGATGCATAACATTAAAATATTCAAATATAACAATAAATTTATTGAAAATAGGACCTATAAATTTTAGTGGCATTTTCCCACTACCACAATTTCAAAAATGTAACATATTTTTGTTCTTAAATTGAAATGGTTCAATGAAATATTTTCATATAATGTTTGAGTTAGATTCTAAATCATGACTATTTATTTAACATTATGAACATCAAATGACACTTTAGAAGTCTGTTCTACAGTAATGGAGTTATGCCATTGTGACTACTGCCATGAATTTTTTCATTGTCATCATGAATTTTGCATGATTGTTCAACAAAATCAAGGTGCTTTAACAGGGTTATAGCATGGTTTTATTATATAAGTTGGTAACTGGTAGATGTTTAGTATTTTCAGTAACGAGGAATAACTTGTTATGTAGAACCTATAAAGAGGAGATCAAAAGTATACTTATTTCTTGCAGAGATACATTGATAGAAAATTGTTACATCATGGCAATATCCCTTGTAAGTTCATAGTGATTGAATGAACTCAGCAGAGCTAGGTGGTCTCTTATTACCTAGCTATTCAGGCAGCATGAGACTACTTCATTTTCAACCTAAATCTCACGGATTTACTTAGTAAAATATAATTTATTAAAAAATAAAAAAACAAAGCCAAAAAAAGTTAAAATTTTAACTAAAAATGAAATATTTGTGATCAAAGTAATTACCATCTTTAAATGATATTCAATGTGCATCATTACTACTCTATTTTTAACAACTGAATAATGAAAAAATTGCCATTTATAATCTTAAAAGCTACAGAAAGAAAACTAATAAAAATTGCATTCTTGTATTACCTACACACATTATTGATTGGATGTCCTAATTGAGAGTCATGTGTGCACTCTACACTGTGCACAATGTTGAATGAACTAAGCCGTAGTTATCCAACCTCATAATATTATTACTAATAGCATTTTGCAGCATATCTCTGCATTTTCTTAATTCACCACTACATTCCTTGAAAACTCAATATTTATATCTAAGGAAATTTTGAGCATGACAAATTCCTATCTTGGTAAAGTCGATGAATTTTTTCTGAGAATATGGATTTGTTGATTGAATGTTTAGTTTGTATGTATGTAGAATGATAATAGGGATGATATATGCATGTCCAAAACCTGGGCACACGGAACATTTTACTCCTGTGGTTTTGTATTACCTACTGTATCATATTCCCTCCTTCTACACTATATATTGAAGAGAAGCCTTACATTTGCTGAGTACACAATGTTTTGAAAAAATCTCAATGAAAAATTCTTCACATCAAACATTAGTCTGCTAATTATCAGCTTGCAAAATGTTACTGACAAATATATTCAAACAAAAGTTAATTGAGTATCCAAGTGCTATCAAGTATATACGTAATTTTTATTAAATGAAGCACTGGTTCGTATTGGAAAGCCCTCAGGTTGCCTAGCAACGTCTTATTTTGTAACTTAATAAAACCGCAATAGAAGGAATAATTTTCTTGAGGAGGAGAACAGTCCCTCTGAAATGACCTAAATGAAACACTAGATACCCTGTCAAACTTATCGCGAATTTGTGTGCCGGGAAGTTATGTAATTAAGTTTGACACAAGTATGACCGTGCATCATCCCCTTTAGTTATTTTTCAAAGAAATGTGCTACTTTCCCCTACTTATATTTAAAAACTTCAAGATTCTCCCCATACGCATTTTTTGGTTTATAAGGTGGCATAAAGCTAATGAGAGCAGCAGTTGACTTTAACTATATGTTTTCGGTAGATAGGCCCTCAATGATTATTTTCGAACTCTCAAAGTAATTCCATATTTCATTTATTATTAGTCATATCCAAATTCAATTTGTTTTTTAAGATGCGTAAGAAAAACTGCGTTCAAATGGTCTTTTAAATATTTAATTTTGGCAAGTACAGGCCGCATAATAATTTTTTAATCTATAATCAGCAGGCCATGGACATGGATAGACTCAATCTATTGTCTAGAATATGGGGAAATTAGTTGAAACATTTAAAACGTATACCTTTCTACTGTTGAGACTCCGGGAGAGGTGGATCAAGTGAATAAATGTGATCAAAATGATACCATAGCAATCCTACTAAGATCCTATCCCAAGAACCTCAACTTCATTATGATTTGGAAACACTATTAATTTCACTTTCTCATCCCTATTTCAACCTTCTTGAACTTGAAACTCATTATGAATTCTAAGGACCTTCAGGGATTCTACATCTTAATCATAAAAGTTTCAAAATGATAGTTATATTTTACTAAGCACCGTGCCGCCTTGGACTGACAATATATATATAAACAAAACAAACACACAGCAAAACCTATTATATTAAATGAAATGTGTGTAATAAGAAAATGGATGAGCAACTTCACAATCTAGATTTTTTTATTTTCGGTTCTTGGTTTAAAAAATTGCTGCTTGGTTTACATAGTGGTCGAGTGATCTTGAATTTAATTGTTACATTTGTCATATTTTATTTATCATTGACTTCCCTCAAAACTATGAGCAAATTTATTCATGTATCAGTGCTGCCAGACCATTTCCAAGGTATTTTGAAGTGCGCTTTGTGCAACACCTTGTAACTGTAATCAATGTCAGGCTTGTTAATATTAAAGGCTATCTAAAGGTTTGGGAATGCTTCATTGAAAATGGAGATGATAACATAAGGTGTGCTACAGCTAATGGTTTTCTTAGAAAATGTTTAACTAGAATAGAATGTAGCATCATCCAAGAAGATTAACCAAAACTCTATCAATGATTTCTGTTAATTCTTGGAAAATGCGTTTAGTAATTTTGACAGTGTAATTACGGCAAGTATTAGTCGCCGAAAAGGTTTGACAAAATTAAGTGTAGACGAATCGCCTGCACACAGTTCTGCATAGCCACGAGGTACGCAGAAATATTTAGCGTGGGAAAACCCAAATTGAAATTAGGCGACTGGTACTTGTTTGACATCAATAATAGGTAAATATGTTTTAATGAATTTTGTATAAATAGGAACTACGAGCTGTGAATTTGATGAACATTAACCTCGTTATATTTTCTCTTGATTATTACGGTTTGATTATTTAATAATGCAAAGCTAAACGGTTTCTGTATGCAACAATCGTAGTGCTATTAGCGAAGGAATGATTAATGGGTATCGCGCTCGATTGTTGTATTGCAGCTAAGGTATGGATAGGTGTAAGGGTTTTTACATCCGTTTAGCTTGCACTCGATTCGTTCCTTGGCATGTAGTAACAAATGCAATCAAGGCGTTTTTGCCATCGTAGGTAATTATTATTATACCGAATTTTAGATCCAAATTCTGACAAATAACGTGACCGATAATGTGACCGATATTATTGTTATTTTAACAGTAGTTTGTAGCTAGCGTTTGTATATAGTTTTTAGTAGCTAGCGTTGTGTCTTAATTTTAGCTTGTCAGTAGTTTATAGTTTATGTGTTGTATCGTACTAAATGATTATATGTAGGAAGCTGCTCTATATTTGATAGTTAGAGTTTTTACGTAATAGCAGCTAGTGTCTGTATATTCAAACTACTGACAATACACGAATTGAGCTTGAGCACTAAGTCGAGTTGTGTTCGTAGTTTATTTCACTAAATAAGGCACACATAACAAATATGATTTCGTGAGACTGAGCTGAGATGGAATCACAATGGATGGGATCTTTAACTACGTACAAGGATGGAGTGGTGGATAGTTTCTGTCGAGCCTGTTATGATCTCAATGACTTGGCGTCGGGCAAGTGCGCCCAGAGATTTCAACCCTCTTCTATCGATGGAGTATCTAAACAATACTGTGTTATAATTGTTACTAAAACGTCTGCTAAGGCAATGTATTATACACAATTAGAGGAAAGAAGAGGAACTTCAGATAATACTTACCCCGTGAGGGCTGATGCTGATCTCTTGTTAATTATCTAAGTATATTATCGAGTTATTAAGTGTTAGTTTCACCTGGGTAGCGATATTACATGGCGACCGTGACAGGACGCAGAATCTAGTCACTCTTAGAAAAAATTCTCTTATTACTTGGAAATTTCAATGTGTAATTTTGGATCTCTCAGTTTAACTCATGATTTAGTTATGATTCGATAAACGTTTCGTTAGTTAACACTTTGCAAATTGCTAGTTACGAAAATTTTTTTTTACTAAGAAAAGTAAAATTCGGAACGATACTCAGAAATGAACTCCTTCGCAGTAGTTGGATTGTTGCAACATCTTACCAGAGAAATGCATACGAGAAGTAGCAATCAAAAGAAAACCTCGAAAGGGAAGAATACACCTAGAGAGGCAACACCCGAAACCCCCACAGTGAGTCGTTGTGATCAAGAAACAAGCGCGATTCCTTTTACCCCCACGGCAGAATCGGAAATGCAAACCGTGCCGGAAACTCAAGTAGATTCCCTTGAATTACTTGCATTGCTGCGAAAAAACACGGAGACAGAGGCAGCACTGAAAACAGAGATCGAAAGTCTGAACCGGAAATTTGAAGAAGTCGACACCGAAAGGAGACAAATGATCCTGGAGATTAAACTAGATACAAGTAAACGCCTCGAGGAACAGAGAAACCTTTTTCAAGTACAAGTAGACACGCTAACACAAAGGTTAGCAGAAGCAAATGTACGAATGACAGAACAAAATGAAAGATGGCAGGCGCTCTATGAGGATCTCCAGAGAGAAAACCAAAACCTAAGAGAAGAAAAGGAACTGCAATTATTAGAAATTGATCGACTAAAGGATCAAATTAGGTTGAAAAAATTAATGGACGATAACGGGGAAGAGGTGCAGAAACCAATAATGGTTCACGAACTGGAAATGGTTGAAGAACCAGAAAAACTGTTAGAGGCACCAAGAAGGAGAGTGAGAAAACAACAAGAACAGTTTGATGAGGAACCAATGACTGAAGAGGAAGAGAAGGAAAAAATAATTAGTGAAATTACAAACGAAGTCAAAAGAAGGATGAAGAAATGCGAGACTCCGGATAAACCGAGATTTAACAGCTCAATATTAACGGAGAACAACGAAGAAACCACACCCTGCAAAGCGCAGATAAGAACATTTTCAGGGAAAATTGATAGCTTCTCTCCGACATTTGAAGAATGGCTTCAGTTATTCGAATTAACAATGAGGGAAAGGAAAGTGAACAAACAAGCAGCAGCAGCACGATTGCCGTTATATTTGACCGGAGCGGCTTATCAGCACTATCTGATATTAGATACGGAAACGAAAATAGATTATGAATGTTTGACAGGAAACTTTCTGGAATACTATCGGAATGAGAGTTTCAAAAACCAGTACCGTTTTATTTTGAATGGAACGAAAATGAAAAAATTTGACGATATTAGAAATTATATGTCTCAAGTGCAAAGATTGGTAATGCTGAGCTCAAGAAGTGGACACTATTCGAAGTATGACTTGTTCTCGCATATAGCGAAAGGTTTGCCGGAAAACATCAGACAGCAATTTGAAGCTAAATGCGATGTTGATGACACGATGGAAAAATTAATAAGAAAGGCGGTAGACATACAAGTAATGTTGGAAAACAATTCACGGATATATGAGAAGGCCACGTGGAATAAAACCGGACAAACTAGTAGCAAATGGAAGAGTAATGAGAAGTACTCGAAACCAAATGAAGAAAGAAAAGGCGAGAAAGTTATAAAATTTAAAACAAAAGATGGTCAAATGAAGAGAATAAAACAAAAAGATATCAGATGTCACGATTGTGGCCAAAAAGGTCACAAAAGAGAGAATTGCAAAAAGCAAGTCAATATAATTGAAGAAGGTAGTGCGTACTTCGATGAAGAAGATTTAATTCAAACTGACACAGAACCAATTTCTGATAACGAAGAAGAAGAAATAAGTTCGGAAAACTATTAGGAGCGCCGTCTCAAGAAAACCGTGCACCAATATTGATATTGACGAACATAAAAAACGTGAACACAATCACAGTTGTGATCAACGGAATTATGACTAAAGCAACAATCGATACGGGTGCCGTGAAGTCGATAATAACGGACGAATGTGCAACAAAGTTAGGTTTTAAAAGAGATGAGTTGAAGAGATCAACAGAAAGATTGGTAAATGCGTCGGGTGATTATATTGACACCAAAGGAACTTTGGAAAATGTACAATTAAGGATATCGAATAACACTTTTCAACAATCACTGATAGTGGTTGACACACAAAGGAACCTCCTACCGTATGAAGTAATTCTAGGTGATGATTTTTTGACGAAAAATAAATGTATTATAAATTATGGCAATCGAACGATGAGAGTCAAAGAAGAAGAAATAGAAATCGAGGAGGAGGAAGAGGAAAACAGAAAAATTGTGTTCGAACTATTAGATGATATAAGGCTACAACCTTATCATTGGAAAATGTTTTCGATAAAAACAGACAAGGAAATCACGGCAGAAGTAATGATGTACGAACAAACTGGGATAAATACAAAACGTGTGTCGATGCCTTCCAGTGTATGTTCGGTGAAAAATGGAATGGGAAAAATACCACTATTAAATGCTACGAACAGAAATGTTAACATCAGTAGAACGAAAGTGAAAATTTTTGGAAAATGTACTAGATCTAATATAAGAATGGTTTGGAAATCTATGGACGATGAAGACGATGCAGCAAGTAATCTGCACCGCCGACTAGAGGGCACGCAGATGAACGCCATCGGAGCAAGTACTCCTCACAGCCGACTAGAGGGCACGGGGAGGAACGCCGAAGAAGAAGAACAAATACCTAAAATAGAGGATGGAGATTACCAACATTTACGGAGAACAGAGATAGAGGAATTAAGAAAGCTTCTGAAAAAACATAGCCAAATCTTTAATTTCGGAGAAATTAGCGTTGGTCAAGCGATTGGAGAGACACACAAAATAATAACTACAACGGACAAGCCAATCAAACTGCCAGTACGTAGAGTACCCGAACAACTTAAAGATGAATATAATAGAATACTAAATGAACTAATCGATAACAAGATTATTAGACCAAGCGAGAGTCCATATGCAGCTCCCACAGTCTTTGTGAAGCAAGGGAAAAAATATAGACTGTGTATTGACTTTAGAAAACTCAACGAGGTGACGAAGAAAGATTCATATCCATTGCCACGGATAGAAGATATGCTGTACGAAGCTAGTAAAAATAAATACTTTACCGTAATAGACTTGTGCAAAGCATATTGGCAAGTACAAATGGAACCAGAAGATATTGAAAAAACGGCATTTATCACTCCTTATGGACTATATGAGTGGATATACATGGCTTTTGGATTATGCAACGCGCCAGCAACTTTCCAGCGATACATAACGAAAGTGTTAAAAAATAAGAAACAAAAGATGGAAGAAGGAATAAACGCATACATTGATGATATAATAATCACAAGTGATACGGTGGAAGAACATTTGGAGAAACTGGATAGGACGCTAAAAATACTGAAAGAAGCTGGACTTCGCGTAAACGGAAATAAATGTGAAATTTTAAAAGAGAAAGTTGTATTTCTGGGAAGAATAATTTCAAAAGGCCAGATAAGTATGAAAGATAATGCCAGAGACATGATAAAGAACATAGAAAAACCTAAGACGAAAAAAGATCTGCAAAGAATAATGGGGTTCTTTAACTACTACGGAACATTTATTCCAAACATAGCGGGAAAAACAGCTAAAATGACAAACTTAATGAAAAAAGCAACTCCCTTTGAATGGACATGGGAACAACAGGAGGAGTTAGATCAAATAAAGAAAGAACTATCGAAATTGCCGTCGTTGAATACCCCTGATTACAGTAAGGAATTCATTCTGGATTGTGATGCGAGTAAAGTGGCAATAGGAGCTACATTGAGCCAGATTAAAGAAGGAAAGGAGTCGCCAATACAGTTTTTTAGCAGAAAATTGAAGCCGAGCGAAGAAAATTATGGATCGACGAAATTAGAAATGTTGGCACTAATCGAGAGCATTAAGAAATTCAGGCATTTCCTTATAGGGAAACAATTTAGAGTTCGCACCGACAACAGTGGTCTAGCCTGGTTGAAAAAGTTTTCAGGAGATAAAAGTTCGATAGTATCTAGGTGGATTGAGTACTTAAATGAATTTACATTTACAATTGAACATAGAAAAGGAAAGCTTCACAATAACGCTGATTTCTGGACATCTCTTCCGGAGTACGAAAGAGATTTGGAAAAGACAGAAGGAGAAAAAACAGAGTTTCAGTTCCTCCCACACAATGAATATGAAGAGCTTCCCGAAATAAATGTTGATAGAAAAGGAGAGGCAATTACAACAATTACGTTGAAGGAAGAGATAACGGAGGAAGAGATAATCGAAAAACAAAAAGAAGATAAAATCTTAGAAGAAATCAGAGGAAAGATTGAAAACGCACAATTAACGTTAGGAAAAAATGCGAAAAACTACTACGGAAGATTTAATTGGAAATTGAACAAAAATGGATTGCTATACGCAGCAGGTAAAACAAATAGAATAGCGATACCGGAATACTATAAAAGAGATATAGTACGAAAAGCCCATGAGAGAGGACATCTGGGAATTACGCAAACGGAAATGACATTTAAGTCGAAATATATAACAACGGGATTACGCAAAGTAGTTGAAGACGTGATTAATAAATGTACGATATGTCTGTTAAATAATAAACAACACTTTCCTACCCAAAGAGCGCCATTAGAGAAGATAATAGCGACGCGACCTAATGAAATAGTGCATATAGATTTAGAAATGTTGTCAAAAGATGATGAGGGGTATCAGTATATCCTAGTGATGATAGATAACTTTACACGATACGCCAGAATTGTACCGATGAAGAACACAACGGCAGAAGAAACAGCAAATATAATAATGAAAGAATGGATATTAAAACTAGGACCTATGGAAAAGATAATCACCGATAAAGGAACACAGTTCGAAAGTGCATTATTTCAAGAGATGGCAAAGCTGTTAGAGATTGAAAGTGAAAGAACGACTGCATATCACCCGCAAGCGAACGGGGCAGTCGAACGATTGAATAGAACATTAATAAAATTGATTAGAGTGGCGACATCCCGCATAGGAGGAAACAAATGGAGAGAAGTGATACAAATGACAGAGTACTTTTATAATACCACGGTACATACAACAACCAAGATAACTCCATTTAAGGCTATGTATGGAAGAGAAGCTGCAACACCTCTATCTATGCAATTCATGGAATATAGTGGAAAGATGGATAATACCTATGTAAAGCAGTTGAAAGAGAGAATAACGGCGATACATGAGACGATGTGTCATAACATTAAACAGTCTGCTACGAGACAAGAGAGAAATTATAATAAAAAAATATATGGACACACGCATAATATAGGGGATAAAGTATATGCATTTACGCCTATTAAAGTAACCGATGTAAATCAAGTACGTAAATTAAAAACAGTATGGACAGGTCCTTACAAAATTAAAGAAGTTTTAGAAAATAATGAATATGTACTTGATAATGACAAAATTATGCACTTTCAAAATTTGAAAAGGGCGATCACCGACATAGAGGGAGCATCCCTAGATGGTAAAGCTGAATTTAAATTATTAAGAAAAAATAAAGAAAGTGTGTATGAAATGGATGAATTGGATAGTTTGCTGGAAGAAGAATTCGAGGAGGAATTCCGACAAGAGTGATTCAAAGAGCAGCAACAAACGAAAATAATAACTAAAAGGGCAGAAAAACAAAATATTAACTATAACCCTGAAACATGGGATATTAATTTATTAACTGAATTTAGGAATTTCAAGGATGGACAAAATGAATCAGAAGAGAAGAGAAACGCAGTGCGAGACGAATCCGAGAAAGAGGGTGAAGAGAGCGAAGCCCAGCAGACGAGAGACGGACAATGGGAGTAAGCAGAAAGACCCGCCTAGTAGTCGTCACCGTTGATTAGAGGACACGGCGACCAAAGGTAACTATCATGCAAAACCTAGTAGTCGTCACCGTCGATTAGAGGACACGGCGACCAATGGTAACTCTCCTCCGAGTAGTCAGTATCGTCGATTAGAGGACACTCTGACGAAAGGAAAATCTAACCGAAGTCCCAACTCTCCTTCGAGTAGTCAGTATCGTCGATTAGAGGACACTCTGACGAAAGAATCAAGAAAGGAGGGTGTAAGCGGTGTACTGTCCGCAGCTAGTCAATTGCCTATGGATATTTCAGGAGTGAACCGAGATAAAGGGGATCAACTGGAATCTATAAGCAGTGGTTCAGAAATGGAGTATGAACCGAGCACTAGTAGAAGGAAGCCTCTCGCATTACAGCAGCAGGTGCTACATGCCCCCTCAGTCAAAAGTACGTCAACTTCAGAGAGAACTGCCAGATCTATAGAGCGACAAAAACGTATGTCTGTGATAGATGGAATGAAAGTTCACCCATATTTCATGGCGAAAATGAAACTTAACTATAACGCGTATGAAAAATTATCTCCGGAAACTAGAAGTTTGATAAGAAGAGAAACGAAAATGGAAGAAATGAACTTACCGTTGGTACTAGATAAAGGAAACCGCCCCATGATTAACACATTGATAAGCTATCCTGAACGAATGAATGAGACACTAGAGAGACCATACTTTAGAAGCACGGTGCATACAGTATTCAATGATAATTTTACTCTGAATGAAGTGCAACGTCTAATGAGAAATAAGGATGCAGTAGCAGCAATCGAACAAATCAACATTGATCCTAATAATCTAACGATAATTCACATTCTAAAAGAAAAGGAGTACAACGGACAACTGGAGAAACACTTACAACATACACTTAAGTTAGCAGAGAAGACAGGAGTTCAAATAGTAATAATCATGATATGTACGGAGGAAGATATACCAGAGTTTTTAAGAAATATGATCCTACAAATTCAAAACATCTTCCCATATGAACGGAAAAAGAACGAAAAGGAAATATCGCAACTGATAAAATTCGATCTCCAACTAGATTATTGGACACCAGTATATAGAATTATGGTAGAACCGTGGATAGCGATTGAGATATATCAACAAGTGCGGACGATCGAACTCATGACAAATGCAGTGAACTTGGAGCAACTAACACAGCTTCATATTAAGTGTAGTCTCAATCAACGGCAAGAATACTTAAAAGAGATACAGCAAACGTGGCGCAAAATGAAATTGACAAAACCAACTCAGGAAAAATGGCCGAAAATAAAAATAGACTCACCATCGAGGAAGTATCACAAGTCGGTTGAAGTGGTATTGCATGAAATAAACAAAGCCTATGAACTGAACACTAAAAAAGATTTCAGGAAATATATGTTTGAGGAGACGAATGCACCGGAAATACGATATCGAACGTCCATATGGATTCTAGCGATATATTTAACAGAGAACGATAAATTACAACTTCCTATGAAAAGGAAAACCAGAGTGACAATAGCGAAAGAGAGAAAATACGAAATAGCTTTTTCACCGATAACAACAGCAACCAAGAACTGGTTACTAATAGGAAGTACTGAAAAACTAGCATCTCCAGATAAGAAGGACAAACCGATGCACACATTGGAGAAAAATATCTTAAGAATTATTACAGAGAAAAACCCAACGTGTAAGATAACGATGGTCTCGATAGCAAACAACACTGGAATATGTCCGAATGAAATATCAATATTTGATGAAGTGACGAAAAAATACATTTGGGGTGCGACGGCGGAGACAAGATTGAAGCCAGCAGAAGAATCTCCATGGTTAACAACGAAAAAACTAGTGAAAAGAAAAATTTACAGTACACTGGAAGTGATAGAAGCACTGAAGGAGAAAAACATGAATCAAAGATTAAGTGATCAAACAGAAAGGTACAGAAGAGAAGCGCCAAAATGTTCATTTATTAAAACAATAAAGAAGGCGGAAGAAATGAAAAGAGCGGGAATCACAAAACCAGTAGAAATAATGGAGATGATGTCGAAATCGCAACAAGAAATGATTGCTGAAGATGAACTGCTAACTTCAACGGAAATAATAATGTCACCAAAGACGCAAACTAAGATAGATCAGATAAACATGGAAAAATGGGGTAATCTCAGTCCTGCAAGTACGATCGAATGGGTGGACACTGAAGATGAAAGGTATCTGGTGGAGATAAAAATAACAAGAGAAAGAGAAAAAGAAATAGAAGATAGAAATTATCAAACAATAAAAGAAAATCATACAGTGTCGACGATGAAAATAATGTTTACAGAAGCATTCACAAGAACAGAGGTGAATGAAATGCTGAAAGCTCATAATCAGATAGCAATAGACGTCGAATGTGTCACATCGAAAATCCAGATATCACCAGAAGCCGAAAAACGATTGAAAAATAAAGGACTAACAGATAAGTTCTGGGAAAAGATAGGAGAAGCAAAGATGAATTACCCAGCAACGATAGGCATGGCGTCGTGTTCAATAACGGAAACGTCATACAGAGAGATAGAAGCGAATGTGGACACGAAAATATTAAAATGTAAACCGCCACCTACAGTATCGATACCAATGGTATTGCCAAGATGGAGAGTCCCTAAAAATGTAAAAGTGGCAAAGGGTTACATCCATGAATTCAAGACATATGTTAATTCCAAAGAAGATGGATATAAGATAGTAAAATCGGAAGTGTATAAGAAAACTAAGTCAATAATGGTAAATGAAAATAATCGAGAACGTATCTTTATAGAAGGAGACATAACACCATATGATTTATACAATGACGGAAAACCGATACATCTACAACTAGAAGATATGAGAAACGAAATAGAAAAAAGATCGCTGAAGACGATAATATTATTCTCTGGTGTTAATGATGTGGTTTGGTTAGACATATGGAATAAAGAATACAGATATTATGATGTGTCGAAGAGGATAGAAATAATAACGATGATACGTATGAACAAAATCGATCCAGAACAAATAACAGAGGAAGATGTAAAAAACAACATTAGTTTTTTCTATAAAGACGTTGAGAATACCAAAAGCTTGGTAACAGTATTTAAATTCTTTTATCCGGAAAGCAGATTGAAAGAAGGATTAGCCCATACAAGTCGCGCGGATGCATTAATGACTCTGATGATCGGAATTAAAGGGCTGAAATTATATAGGAAATTCCATTCTATATTCACGAAAAAGATAAATGAATTAAGGCAGATTACGATGATAGACGAATCGATAAGAAAAACGGAGATTATACGTTACACAGATATAACAACAACCGAAAAGGAAGCAGTCTTGAAGATGACAAAACAGCCAGAATTCGCCGAGACACAATGGAACAACATCGAAGCAGAGACAATCATAAGAAGAGCAGATGCAATGGTACATGGGGAACGTGCTATATTAAAACCGTTGCAGGCTGAGGGCGGCGTGTAGCATCATCCAAGAAGATTAACCAAAACTCTATCAATGATTTCTATTAATTCTTGGAAAATGCGTTTAGTAATTTTGACAGTGTAATTACGGCAAGTATTAGTCGCCGAAAAGGTTTGGCAAAATTAAGTGTAGACGAATCGCCTGCACACAGTTCTGCAAAGCCACGCGGTACGCAGAAATATTTAGCGTGGGAAAACCCAAATTGAAATTAAGGCGACTGGTACTTGTTTGACATCAATAATAGGTAAATATGTTTTAATGAATTTTGTATAAATAGGAACTACGAGCTGTGAATTTGATGAACATTAACCTCGTTATATTTTCTCTTGATTATTACGGTTTGATTATTTAATAATGCAAAGCTAAACGGTTTCTGTATGCAACAATCGTAGTGCTATTAGCGAAGGAATGATTAATGGGTATCGCGCTCGATTGTTGTATTGCAGCTAAGGTATGGATAGGTGTAAGGGTTTTTACATCCGTTTAGCTTGCACTCGATTCGTTCCTTGGCATGTAGTAACAAATGCAATCAAGGCGTTTTTGCCATCGTAGGTAATTATTATTATACCGAATTTTAGATCCAAATTCTGACAAATAATGTGACCGATAATGTGACCGATATTATTGTTATTTTAATCATAGTTTGTAGCTAGCGTTTGTATATAGTTTTTTAGTAGCTAGCGTTGTGTCTTAATTTTAGCTTGTCAGTAGTTTATAGTTTATGTGTTGTATCGTACCAAATTATTATATGTAGGAAGCTGCTCTATATTTGATAGTTAGAGTTTTTACGTAATAGCAGCTAGTGTCTGTATATTCAAACTACTGACAATACACGAATTGAGCTTGAGCACTAAGTCGAGTTGTGTTCGTAGTTTATTTCACTAAATAAGGCACACATAACAAATATGATTTCGTGAGACTGAGCTGAGATGGAATCACAATGGATGGGATCTTTAACTACGTACAAGGATGGAGTGGTGGATAGTTTCTGTCGAGCCTGTTATGATCTCAATGACTTGGCGTCGGGCAAGTGCGCCCAGAGATTTCAACCCTCTTCTATCGATGGAGTATCTAAACAATACTGTGTTATAATTGTTACTAAAACGTCTGCTAAGGCAATGTATTATACACAATTAGAGGAAAGAAGAGGAACTTCAGATAATACTTACCCCGTGAGGGCTGATGCTGATCTCTTGTTAATTATCTAAGTATATTATCGAGTTAGTAAGTGTTAGTTTCACCTGGGTAGCGATATTACAATACACTTATTTATAAATTTCCAAAATTTTGCTGCTGATCCTTTAAAGTGCTTCCATTTCACGAAATAATGATGAGTGCAAAATCTTGAACTATTTAAAGTGGGCTTAGAGGTGGCGCTGGCTCATTAAACTTTTAAAGTTTTACTATTTTTGCTAAAACAGATCATTGTGATGTAACATAAGTACTCTTAGGCATCTCCTTACAATACTTAGCATACAAACGACAGTGAATTGTAAATTATGATAAATATACCGATGCCTACATTAAGAATGACTCTGCATCCTCTTAGAATACAGAAATTTTGAATAGATATTTTCATTTTTATCAAATACTTTCGAAAATGTGCATGAATTCAATTGATCTAATTCATATTTAAATGTTTTCTAGGTAGGTGCATTTTTATATATTTGTCACATCTTTAGATGATCAGAATATTCAAAATGATGAACTTCCATTCAAATTAATTCCTAATTACGCCATCAAAAGTTCTGCTTCAGAACGCAATGATGGGGCAAGAACTCCCCTGATGGGCAAGCACTTTGTCTCTACATATAGCATCACAAAACTTTGCAAAGAAAAATTTCAAATACCACCAATTTCTGTAATTCACCAAATAGAAATCATTTTGTGATCTGCTGGAATTCCGATTAATCCTAGTCAGGGCACCATCAGGAAGATTGAGAATCTATTCTTGCAATTGACCTAAAGATCAGTAATCAAACGAAACAGTGTCTTAGAAAAATTTCAATTCGGTGTGATATTACTCATTTCAACGTCGTGAACAGCAGAACACCATTGAAATCATTGTCAGTATTTTATTTTTTGGGGGAGCATGACCTCAAATTAAGAAACATAGAAAACTTGGCCGTACCTCATGCATCAAACATGATGGATCTTGAAATCTAATTACAGATCCTGAACTTAAATATTTTGATCTTAGTTCAACATTGAACGCAGGGAGGCGAACGGATTACGAGATATTGACAACTGTTTTCGAAAAAGTCCAATCCAAGTGGCTAGATCGTTCAAAATGTTTTCTGATAGTTTCAAAGGATATTGAAATAGATGAAACACTGAAATGACCTCAGACGGATAGCACCAACAATGAGACAAAGTGTTGGTTGTTTTCAAACCAGAATCAGTAGAAGGTTGTTTGAGAGATGAGTGCATTTGAATGCTTTCTTAAATCCTATCCAGAAGATTTGAATGAAAGCGAAAACTTCAAAACGAGTAGTATGTTTGATACAGCAAATGAAGAAATATATTGCTCAACAATGAAGAATAACTCGCAATATGCTTTAAGGATTGTAAAAAAAAGCCAGGAAAATATTACAACAGCTATTCTGCTTTTGTGACTATTTGCTTTGATACATTATTTCTATAGCATGTATTGAGCCTTATTAGGCAAACTTTAACAGCATTGCGCCACAACTAAATAACATAGCAGAATATCAGAAATTTGAGTAAAAGAGTTTCTAGTGAAATAAAACCTTTTGAGAGGGTCAGACATACAAAAATTATAATTTGAAGTTTTCACCTTATATAAGGACCAACCTAATATATAT